>APFE031043494.1:571-45978 GCA_000404065.3 Pinus taeda | reverse complement strand
ACCTAATTAGGGGTGATTTTAGGGGCGAATGTTCGCCCTTTGGCGAAATTAAGGGGTTTTAAATTTTTAGTGGGCGAATATTTTGTATCATAGTACATTTTTACAAATCACCTCAAATAAGCCACCTTATTTTAAGGGAGAGGGTAAAAAAGGTAAATTTAGCCCTTGAAATTAGGAGTTACAACCTTCCATTCGCCCATTTTCAAGGATAGGTTTTATTTAAGTGAATCTGAATCCTATGGGCCAAAGGCCCAAATACCATATTTATAAAAGAGGTATGGTAAATTAATAAAAATATAAATAAATGAGAGGTATGGTAAATAAATAAAGAATTTTTTATATTTACTCCATAAGTCACCTTATATACATGCAAGGGTGTAAACAAATAAAAATATAAGTAAAGTGGAGGTATGGTAAATAAATAAAACGTCTTTTATACTTACTCAAAAGGTATGGTAAATAAATAAAAATATAAATAAACTAGACGCATGGTAAATAAATAAAACTTTTTATATTTAGTCCATAACCCTCATTCTATCTATGAAGGCTCAAGAAAGACGTTTTATTGAAGTGAATCCTATGGGACAAATACCATATTTGTAAAAAAGGTATGGTAAATTAATAAAAATATAAATAAGCGAGAGGTATGGTAAACAAATAAAACATTTTTTTATATTTACTCCATAAGTCACCTTGTATTTATGAATGGTATGGTAAATTAATAAAAATATAAATAAACGAGAGGTATGGTAAACAAATAAAACATTTTTTTATTTTTTTATATTAATACCATGCAAAAAAAACATTATTAACCCTAATATTAATTAGTATTAATAAAAATAAAAAAGGCACATGGTATTGACCCATGGTATTCACCAAAATGGCACATGGTATTGACCCATGGTATTCACTTGGAATGTAGCCTATTTAAATGGGGGAATTAAACCAGAATAGATCCATCTTTACTCTGGATCTACTAACCCCCGAGAGGTATCAAATATCGTGATATGCAAACTAGCATAGAGTGAAAAAATATTTGATCCGATCAAGAGTAAAAATGGATGTTGTAATTTAATGGATAAACATTTTAGCCTGGTTAAAATAAAAATAAAATAAAAATCAACTATTAATTTTTATAAATTACTAAAATAGTAATTTTTAAGCTCCAGATTTATGATAACCCATGGTATTGACCCATGGTATTCATGTGAGCATAGACTATTTAAAGGGGAAATTCTATCTTAGATCCATCTTAATTCTGGGTCTACCAAGTGCTCAGAGGGATAAATAGATTTCATCCCCCTAAGAGTGGTAGATGTGGAGTTAAGATGGATATAGGTTGGTTTTTATGATAATGAAGATATTAAATAGACTTAGGAAATTATATTGTAAAAACATCTTAAGGTGAATGGTTAAAGCATAGACATTGGATAAGTATATTTGTATACTTCTGTTTTAAACTGAAACAAATCCAGGGCTAAAAGGAATGGATTGATTGCACTAGTCATCCTTCTATAACTTTCCAACATATGCTGGAGTAAACAGATTGTAATTGGGTAATTTTTCTAATTGCAAACGGGAACATACTTGTGTATTGGCAGGGTGATTACGAGGTCCCTAGAAGTGGAGTAAACAGATTGTAATTTGGGTAATTTTTCTAATTGCAAACAGGAACATACTTGTGTATTGGTAGGGTGGTTATGAGGTCCCTAGAAGTGATGAATTTGAATTTTTATTGGTTTTATATATAGTATTAGGTTTTTTCTCATGCTTTCTGTGAATGGCACGGGTGAATTTTATCTTACACCTAGTAGATTATCGATATGTAATTTTGGTAATTTTGATTTCAAAAGATATTTTAAAGAAATGCAATGATTTCATTTGTGTATTCAATAAACACAGGATTTTATAATTGAGTAAAATATTCGCCATGCTTGGTGAGAGATTTGCCAAAAAATTATATCTACATATCATATTATTGATAAAATCGCCTTCCATTTTTCCTATATACCATGGAGATTCACCCATTTATTATACATGTAAATTTAGGGGGGGTTCTTAAAATTTTCCCTGATTTATATGTTTTCCTCTGGTACCCAGATTTGAGAACCCTTAATTTCTCTCCCATCCCGGTTACCTCTTTCACTGATCTTCATGATTCAGCCTAGGTAACCCTTAATTGTTCCCTGGATCCTATTGGAAACCATTTCACCATCAAGCCTTTGAGATCTGTAGTAACTCTTCTATCTTTCCCTGTAGACACTATTTTAGAACTTAATCCAGTCTTGTTTGTCTGACATTTGACTCCATAGCCCAATGGTAAAAGACAACCCTTTTCATATAAGTAAGTGATCCCACCACCCAAATTCAAATAAAAAACCCAAGCACAATCATAACTAGCCTAAAATCCAATAACTAAATAAATTTAAATCATAAAGACAGAGCCCTCTCTAAGATTAAAAAGGCTAGATCCTAATCTCCAAAAGCGGTATGTGGTTACCTCTATCATTTCTTTTTCTGACAACTTAGAAGAAATTTTGGAGTGATAACATCACTGGCAACCATACTGGGGACTTCGATCCTCATTCAGATAAAACTTTAAGGAAACATTAAATTTCATCGTGAGCCCCTTAAGGTCATTATTATAAGTTGTTTTTGAAAAGTTCCATAAAAAACAGTTAAAAAATTTAGAATTCTGGCTCCTAATAAGACTCACTATACCAGGAAAAATCTAGATTCAAACCCTGCTACTATAGTTGATGACCTAGATAGAATTTTTAGAAAACCAAAAGACGTAGAAACTTAGACAAGTAGTAGCCAGTTAGTCAAAGCAAACTCACTCCTTGAGGAGTTGTCAAGTTTAGAGGAAATTCCTTTTGATTTTTCATTTAACATCTCATTATTTAGAACTAAATCTAAGAATGCCAGCCATGAAACAGTGTTAGAACCTGAGCTTATTCAACTCATTGAATAAAAAAGGGTGATTATCCATCCAGATTTAGTTAAATTTATCTTGGAGACTTATGAAAAGTTAGAAGCTTTGACCTCCACATTGATAAGCCATATAGATGATGCTTACCTTCAACAATCTGTTGAACTAGATGCCCTTACTTTTGCTGCCTCTGAAATTTCTGCACAATCTTCAATCACTGTAAATACACCTTCACTTACCACAACCTCACCAATAGTATCCACCACAGTCCATTCCCCTAAATTAGTTATTCATTAGCCAAACACCTCATCCTCATCTAGTTCATCTCCATCCATTTCAAGCCCTTCCTCAACTACCAGCACATTACCCCCTGGTCAGCCATGGCAGATCAATATGCACCTTTGGTTTTACCTACACAACTCCATGCCATGCCCCAAGATTATTAAAGAAAAATCTTTTTGTTTGATGCTACTAGTAAGTACACTGCCCAAAAACATGTGAACAAAATGACTGACTATTTTGAGTTGCATGAGGTAGATGAATCAGATGTCCAAATGAGGTTTTTTGCCCAAACACTAACTGGGGATGTTAAGAAATGGTTCAAAGCTTTACTTGCTACCCATATTGCAGACATAGTTGCTTTTCATAGATTACTCATTGATAAATGTGAGAGAAAGAAAAACCCTCTGCAAATACTTTCGGAATATGATAACATTAGAAGAGATGCCAATGAGTCAGTTTAGGATTATTGTATTATGTTCAATAACATCTACAATGTAATCCCTACTAATCTTAAGCCTCCACTTGTCCTAACATTAATCAAATTCCCTGATGGTTTTGAAATTGACATGTCATACCAGTTAAGAGAAAGAAACCCTCAAACATTGGAACAAATGCAAAGCAATGTTGTTAGTGTAGAGGCCAACCTATTAGCCAAGAAAGCTAGAATGAGAAATGAAAAGAGAGTTGAAAAATAGATAATTTAGCAAAGAGTGTAGATAGAATAATGGACATATTAGAAAACATGGAAAGAAAAACTCAATTGGAGAATCAACAACTACACCCAACAAGAAACCCAAACTTTAGGAAGAATCCTAACACTAGAAAGAATGTTATGCCAGATCAACAGATTAGGCCTCCCTTCCATGAGAACTATGCTGAGAGTTCATAAAGACATGAAGAAGAGGATGACACCCAGATAAACGTATTAGGAATCAACAATGAAGATACTTCTTACTCAAGAAGAACAGGAGTTGTAAATGCTGCAACAATTGCAATTAGAATCTGGTGAGTCCTTTGACTTTAAACAGGGTTATGAGTCAACTATATATGAGGTTCACAAACAGTATAACTTAAGAAGTAAAAATAACAATGAAGCTCCCACTAAAAGATCAATCCATACCAAAACTAAAAAAATAACAGAAGCTCCTGTCACTAAAATTTTACAAATCCTCCCTAGCGGAACACTGGAGACTTCTACCCCAAAAATTGTAGATATAACCTCCACTAAAACTCAAACTGAAACAATCGCTCAAAACATTCCAAATAGGAGTAATCAAAACAAAACAATTGAAACACAAACTGAATTTCCTAGTACTGAGAAACAAGATAAAAACACACAGACTACATTTTTTAAGGAAGATCTCATCCAAACAAACAAACCTCAGCTCCCTTTCAACATCAAAACTAAAATAGAAAAATTAAAGATATCAGTTCCTTTGACCGAACTAGTAAAGAATGAATCCTATAAATCTCATATAACTAAAACTTTAAATATAGGAGAGGGAGAAGATGTTTCCAATTTGAATGATGATCAGCTTGAATTATTGTTTGGCCCTGAGGCCAATGGTACTCATCAGCAAGGGGGAGTCCCTCCTTTCTACATTAGCCTGAACATTCATGACAAAATATTACATAATGTTATGTTGGACTCAGGGGCATCCCATAACTTGATGCCAAAATAAATCATAGAGAGACTAAACTTAGACATTACCTAGCCATATAAGGACTTGTTTTCCTTTGACTTTAGCCAAGTTAAATGCCTTGGTTTGATCAAGGATTTATGTGTAACTCTAGTCCAGTGCCCAACAAAGAGTATTGTGATGGACATAGTGGTTGCAGATATTTCTCCTAAATATGGAATACTCTTATCTCGCTCATGGAAAGAAAATTGCAAGGATCCTTGCAGTTAGATATGTCTTATGCCACCATTTTTTTTTTGCCAACAAAGGAGACTATATAGAGAGACCTTGATGAAATACATGGTGAGTAGTGCTGAAAAACCAAAAAAATTTCCCATATACTCCATGCATTCTGATACAGACTCTTTCATCTTGTACAATTCAAACCATGACAAAAAGGAAATAACAACTAAAGAACTGAAATACAAAACAACTGACAGTGAAAACATTTTTCATGAGTCCCTATGGCATCTAGATTTTGATGGATCTGTGAATAGGTTAGGGGTTGGTGCAAGAGTGTGGATCCATAATATGGAGAATAATCATTCTAAGGGACATGCATTTAGATTAAACTTCAAGTGTACAAACAACATGGCAAAGTATGAAGCTCTGATCTTAGGGTTACAAAAGGTTAGAAAACTTGGAGCCAAGAGAGTTTCTATACTTGGAGACTCAGAATTGATTATTAAACAAATTAATGGTGAATTCTCTGTAAACAATCCTAGCCTTAGTCAATATAGGGATATTGTCCTAGTTTTGATTAAATATCTCCCGAAAACAAACTTTGCTGCCGTTCTTAGAAAACAAAATATGCAAGCCCACAGTCTTGCCACTTTTGCTAGTACCTACAAACTGCCCTTTCAACCCAATCATCAGTACACTGTAGAAGTGAGACATAGCCTTATTATAACAGACAACTTGAAGTATTGGTAGATTTTCTCACAAGATTCCCAAATTTATGACTTCATGAATGCTGAAGGTGGGTTTCAACAGTGTAAAATAGATATAGACTGTGCAATAGAAAATGACATAGATAGTGACATAGATGTAAATATTTCAGATATAGGTAAACCTACTAATTTTCACTAAATTAGAAGTAGATAACTTAGAAAATATAGAAATAGAGGAAATAATGAATGATGATCCTAAAATTCTTAATATTAAAAATATTTTTTTCCTAAGGGATTAGTCCCCTTAGAAGATTTTTTTGACTCAAACGATGTAGGTAGGAAGCCGAAAATGGAGCCTTTGAGAGTTGATATGGGAGAATGTAACATAGGAACTGAGGAAAAACCAAAACTCATTAAATTATCAAAAACCTTACCTCCAAAGGGAAAGGTAAAATACATAAATCTGTTTAAACAGTTTCAAGATGTATTTGCATGGAGTTATGAAGACTTGAAGTCTTATGACACCAATATAATTCAACACAAAATACCTCTCAAAGAGTATCATAAACCTTTCAAACAGAAACTTAGGAGGATTAATCCAGTTCTTATGCCATCTATTGAGAAAGAAGTTAAAAGAATGTATGATGCCCAAATCATAGCCCCCATTAGATATTCAAATTGGATTTCAAACTTAGTCACCACTAGGAAGAAAACTGGAGAAATAAGACTTTGTGTTGAATTTAGGAATTTAAAAAAGTTCTCATTAAAAGACAACTATCCTCTACCAAAAATGGACCATATCCTTCAGAGGGTAGGAGGTTCATCCAAAATATCTTTACTTGATGGATTTTTTGGATATAACCATATTTTAGTTCAACCAGAAGACCAAGCCAAAACTACATTTACTACTCCTTGGGGTACCTTCATATATTTGAAGACGCCTTTTAGATTAATGAACGCAAGAGCAACATTTCAAAGAGCTATGGATATAGATTTTGCCAAGGAGATCCATGATTTCTTATTAGTATACCAAGATGACATCACAGTGTTTTCTAAATCTGATAATGAACACCTAGATCACGTGAGAAGAGTTTTCATTAAATGCAGGAAATTTGGGATTTCTTTAAATCCCAAAAAGACACTCTTTGGTCTAGAAGTAGGAAAGTTGTTGGGACATATAATATCCAAATATGGAATTAGAATAGATCCTGCTAGAATAGAGGCCATTTTGACTATCACCCATCTTAGAAACATCATAGAATTGCAGTCATTTTTAGGAAAAAATAATTTTCTTAGGAGATTCATTTCAAATTTAGCAAAATTAATTAGAGAACTAAATAAAATGTTAAGAAAATATTCAACACTTAAATGGATAGTGGAGGCCAAACAATCCTTTAAAGCCATCAAGAAAATCCTAACCAAGACTCCAATCCTTATAAGTCCTGATTTTTAGAAAGATTTTATAATTTTTTCTTTTGCTTCAAAACACACCATTGCAGCAGTCTTGTTGCAAAAGAATCACCAAGGATATGAGCAACCAATTGAATTTTTCAGTAAATCCTTAAGAGATGCCACACTGAAATACAATATTATGGAGAAACAAGAATTAGCTTTAGTAAAGGCTATCAAAGATTTCAAAGTCTATATTATGTATTCTCACACTATTGATTATGTTCCAAATTTAGTAGTTAAGGACATTTTGACACAAAATGGGCCTGAAAGGAAAAGAGGAAAATGGATTGCCACTATAATGGAATATGACATAGAAATAAAGCCTACTAAAATTATAAAAGACCAAGGTTTAGCCAAACTCATGGCTAAATTGAACTATTAGGCTCTAGATATTAATTTCATTGGTGACCTTGATGATCAGGAAGAGATGGCGACTGCACAGACCAATGAACCCTTTACAGATTTACCCTGGTATACAGATATCATTTTTGTATTACTAAACTTACAAGCTCCTCCTGATTTAACAAGAACTAAAGCTAGATTTTTGAAAATGAAGTCATTAAAGTATTGTATCATAGATAATGCTTTGTTTTGGAAAGACATTAGTGGTATTCTTTTGAACTGTTTACTGAAAGACGAAGCTAATAAAATTATGCAAGAATTTCATGCAGGAGATTGTGGAGGACACTTGTATTGGAAGACTACTACTGACAAAATCCAGAGGGTTGGTTTCTATTGCCCCACTCTATTTGCAGATGTTAAAAAACATGTGACCTCCTGTTATAAGTGCCACATATTTGAGGGAAAGAGAAATATTTTACCCTTTCCTCTTAAACCATTCTCCACACAAATTCCATTTCAACAATGGGGGTTAGACTTCATCGAAGAAATACACCCAGCCTCCTCAGCCTAACATAAGTGGATTTTGACAGCCACTGATTATTTTACCAAATGGATAGAAGCCATCCCTTCTAGACAAGCCACAGTAATTGTCATTATCTCATTCCCAGAAAATAATATCCTATCAATATTTGGATGCCCCCAAAAGCTCATTACTAATAATGCAACTACCTTTAAGTCCAAGAAAATGATAGATTTCTGTAACAAATACCACATCACCCTTGGCCACACCACTGCCTATTACCCTCAAGGTAATGGAGTTGCAGAATCCTCTAACAAAATCCTGGTCAATATCATTAAGAAATAACTGGAAGACAACAAAAAGACATGGAACAAAAATTTGGTCAATTCCTTATGGGCAGACAGACTAACTACCAAGAAGTCCATTGGCACATCCCCCTATCAGTTAGTATATGGGATGGATGTTGTTTTTCCATCTTCTTTTGGAGTGTCAGTGATGAATATCATCCAGGAGTTGCAGGTAGAACCAAATGATATCCAAAGAAGGATAAATCAGACATTGCAACAGACTAGAGAAGAAGTATATGTAAAAACACAAGTAATCCAGGACAAAACAAAAAAGGTATTTGATAAAAAGACCAAAGCTGATGATTTTTACATAGGTGATAAAGTTCTTAAGTGGGATTCAAGAAGAGAAGACAAAGGCAAACATGGCAAATTTGACTTCTTATGGCAAGGGCCTTATGTCATTTATGGTTACAGAGGTAACAATTCTTTTTCTTGAGAGAGATAGATGGATCAGATTTATCAGGAGGACCTGTCAATGGTAAAATGCTGAAGCATTACTTTTCCACTAATTAACAATAGTTCAATTTACTTTGATCATTGTATATAACATTGCAGAGTTTAGATTGGATTGGATGGTGATGTTTTGAAGTTGAAGCCTGGAGAGGAGGCCCCAAGCTTTGAAGGTTTCACCATCATAAGTATGAATAAGGCAGAAATCACAGAAGAATAGTTTACAGGGTAACTACAATTACAATTCAAAGGATACTGATCTTAAAGTTCTTTACATTTCACCAGGAAATGCCATCCCCATATGGAGCCATTGTTAGGGTCCTATAATAATAGGATTCATAATTTTGAATTGGCTATAACTAGTCTTGTAATATTTTACATACTTTTGCTTTCTGCAAAATGTTTTCCATATTAAAAATTAAAAAAAATATAAAGAGGGTATGTCCTAAAAGAAATATCAAAGGACAAAAAGAATAAGAAAAGATCGAAAAAGTGAAAAAATATGAACCCCAAACAAAAACAGATCATGAAATTGTGTAAATCTAAGTGCCACTACTTTTTACTTTACTATGCAAAATAATGGTTGTGTGCATCTTGTCATAAATGCCACAACCCATGATAGTCAGATTGTTTAATCTTAACTACTTCATGCTTTAAATTTCATGTTTATAGATAGAGAATAAGGATCTAGCCAAACTATTTAATCTTGGCATATCAGTAGATAGGTAGAGAGATAAAATGTGCTCATAAGCTTAATCTGAGCTATTGGAATATATAAGGTTAGAATTAGATAGTTTACTTTTCAAAAGAAAAAGGAAAGAAAGGGTATGCTAGCATAAATGCACCCAATAAAATGAAGAAAACATGTTAGGGTAAGTAAAGGGTAGGTAGAAAAAAGGTTGCAAAAGTACAAAGTTGATTGAAGTATAAGCACATTTATCATACTTAATCCTCTGTTTCAGTGTGTATGAGTAGTTATGAAAATGAAAAGATGTTCACAAGTTGATTTGGTTAACTTCCCCTCATTTCATTTCACCCCTCATTACATACTTGCTAATTTTCCCATTATCCCATCATTTCTTAAGAAAATACCCTTTTCCCCTCACTTTGACTCTTACCCCTTAGTTTCGCACATTTCCCTAGCAAATTACCCTCCAAAATTCATTTCCCAACCCAAAACCCCTTTTTCCTAGTGTGAAACCCATTCCCCTTTGAAAAATAATTTTCCCCTTATTAATTTCCTTATTTTTCCTAAAAAAAACCATAAAAACCCCCCTTGTCCTAATTTTAAATTCCCCCAAGAGTATTTAATGTTAACTCCTCCATTCATACATTTCCCAACAAAACCATTTTAACCCATAAAACCCCTTATATCCTCAGTTTTGTTTCCCTCCTTCGCATTACTTAATTAACTCTACAAATTTACATTTTCCTGATATAAAACCTTTTAACCCACCCCCTTGGTATGTTTAACAAACCCCCGCCACATTAAACCCTAGTCCCACTTTATTAAACCCACTTATATTTAACCCCCATTTATTCCTTAATTAATTACAGTTAAATGTAATTAATCCCCCGGGCCCCGCTAATCTCCACATGATTTTCCTCCATGCAGTTTCGCCACGTGATAGCCATTAGATCTTTCACCCCCAAACCTAACACATCCATATCACGCGCTCCCGATTTCTGACCTTTACCGGCCCGAGAGCACACAAGATTCATGGTTTTGTTTGGGCCCCTTTTGGCTACGTGGCAGCTCCATGCTAACTCGTGTGCTCTCATGAAAATATCGCTCGATGGCCAAAAGATGTGTGATGAACCTTAGTACTACCTCCCCGCGTAGGCTGAGACCATCCATTGTTCACATTATGAAATTCCATGCCAATTCTAGATGTTACCCGTTACCCGTTAAAACACTGAAGACCCTCGTTTTCACTCTTTTCGCTCGTTTTTTCACTGAAAGCTGCCTTAGCCATCTATGCCACCCTGAGCCTCTGTAGCCAAATTTCACCATGGCTTACCTCCTGAACATGCTCTGGAATCTATCCACAGTTCTTCCTAATTCAAATACAGCCTTCGGTCACCTCCTCTCAGACCTAGATTTTATTAATAATTGTTGTATTTTCTTGGTAATTAGAAGACCAAGAGCTTGGATAAACAGTTTTGATACTAGTTCCAAAACCTGTTTACTCCAAGATTCGCAAGGAAATGTATTCAAAAGGCTTAATTCAAAAGGAAAATACAATTATCATAAAACAAGAAGAAATCGTTTACACAGAGGCAGTAATGGTTAAAATAGAGATGAAATAATTTTCACTAGCACAACAAAAGACTCTTACAAACCACTTTCCAAGCAACATTTTGTATCCTACATAGTAAAAATCATTTTTTACTAAAAACACAGAAGCATGAAAGAGTGAGTAAGATTTACAGTGAAAGGTAAAAGTAAAAGTAGGTGACAGAGCATTCATAGTAAAAGACTAAACAGAGGAGACGGATAAAGAAATACAGTTTAAAAACAAACAGATGAAAGTGTATCAGATGAAAGTTCATAAGTAAATATGACATCCAAGGTGAAGACCAAACAGCCAAGCAGCTTAAAGGGCAAAAGATCAAAGACTAAAAGACAACAGAACCTAAATAACGGGGACAACAAACAACAGTTCAATAGTTGTCTTTATCTTCTTGCATGAAGATATTTCCTTTTCTTAGATTAGTTCTCAGTGCAGTTTGAGATATTTTATAAGTTCTTTTTGTATAAATACTTCATAATTTGAAGTATTCAGTGTGGATTGCTATACATTTGTAGAGTTATTTTAATCTTAAACCTGAGGGTTATTGTACCAATTTTCAAGTCAACAGATTGGAGCAAGTAATAAAAAGATTGCACTAGAGGATTCATGACATGAGCTATTGCAGTGAAGTATCTTATTTGTATGACTTTGTTACCTTCTTATGTGTTTCATAAACTTAAATCTTATCTAAATTTGAATGAATTAATTGCAAATTTAACTCTGAATTTGTTTAAGTACACTTTGTTTTGCACAGTTAATCATTTATATGTTTTCCTCTGATACCCGATTTGAGAACCCTTAATTGCTCTCCCATCTCGGTTGACCTCTTTTACTTATATTCATGATCCAGCCTAAGGAAGCCTTCAGGTTCCAATTGGAAACCATTTCACCATCAAGCCTTTGAGATCTATAGTAACTCTTCTATCTTGCCTTGTAGACACTGTTTTTAGAACTTAATCTAGTCTTGTTTGTTTGACATTTGACCCCATAGCCCAATGGTAAAAGACAACCCTTTTCATCTAAGTAAGTGATCCCACCACCCAAATTCAAATAAAAAACCCAAGCACAATCATAACTAGCCTAAAATCTAATAACAAAACAAAGTTAAATCATAAAGAGAGAGCCCTCTCTGAGATTAGGGAGGCTAGATCATGATCTCCATAAGTGGTTTGTGGTTACCTCTATCATTTCTTTTTCTAACAACTTAGAAGAAATTTTGGAGTGATAATAGTTAGGATTTTTTCAAGCTCTAGAATTTCATCCCAAACAAGTCATCGTTGAATTTTCGCTATACTTCATTTTCTATGAAGTTTCAGACTCGAAAATTATAACCCATTTGAGCCGCAATTTCGGTGAAGCTCGAGCCTGAATTTCATACCTTGGTTCGCTATATGTTCAAAGAGATGGTCCAAGACATTTAGGGTTTCTGTAGGCTCCTTAATTACATCCTAAACAGGTTACCTTGGGAAAACCATCATAACTTTCTCTCTGAGCATCAAATTTAACTTTCGTAAGAAGCTACAGAAAGAGGACAGATTGTAGTTTTCTGTGTATCGGTCTTAGGTTCTAAGGTTGAAATAATGACACGTGGAACTTCGTACAAGTTCGCTCTACTGAATTAGTCTATAACCAGGTCAGCGTGGGAGATTTGACATAACTCGTCCTTGCAGAATCCAATATTGATCAGACTTGTGGGGTTAGAAAGAGGAATTAGAGGGCTACTATAGGACACAACTGCAAAACTTGGATATATGAAATTACATATTTACAATCATTTCAGGATTGAGCTCCTAAAATCAAGAAAAGGCGATATGAGGAAGTTTGATGGAAAGGATCTGGTAAATTGGATACTACGTATGGAGCAATACTTTGATCTGCATGAGGTGAAACTATTCAAAAAGGTACATATTCCATCTTCATATTTAGAACCGGATCAATTTTTATGGTATAAAGGGCTTTGTTCTCTTAAGCCACTTGTTATGTGGTCAATTTTCATGGAGGAAATGATAACACATTATGAAGATACAAAGAGAAACACCTTCTTTAGCCAATTGATAAATCTCAAACAAAAGTGTTCGATGGCAGAGCCTATTGAGGACTTTCAAAAAATGAATATAAGGGAAAATGATATTCCAGAGAAGTAGAGGATTGTTGTCTCCATAGGGACTTTAAAGCATAACATTCAACATGAGGTTCATCTTTGGGAACTTGATTCATTGGAGAAGGCATTCAGGTTGGCAAGAAAAGAGGAAAGCAAAATTATGGCAACAAGGAAGTCTAACCCTCACAACTATAAAGATGGAAGTGTTGTTTCTCCCAGCCTTCCACAACCTACAAGGTTGACACCACAACAATTGGAAGAAACAAGAGAAAAAGGGCTTTGTTACAATTGTGATAACAAATACATTAAAGGTCATAAGTGTGATGAGAAGAAATTATTTTAAATTGATTGTGGAGAGGAGGAAGAAAAGGATCAAGAAATGTCAAAAGAATAGGATATACACCAGGAACAAACCCCAGAGAAAGAAGAAATGAATCTGACCATATCTTGTAAAGCATTGGCAATAATTACTAGTCCTCAAACTCTCAATTTAGAAGGACATATCAAGAAGAAAAATATTCAAGAAGTGAGAGATCACATCGAGCATCAAGAAATGAATCTGACCATATCTTGTAATGCATTGGCTGAAATTACCATTCCTCAAACTCTCAAGATAGGAGGGCATATCAAGAAGAAAAATGTTCAAAAAGTGAAATATCTTATTGAGCATCAAGAAATGAATCCAACCATATCTTGTAATGCATTGGAAGAAATTACCACTCCTCAAACTCTCAAGATAGAAGGACATATCAAGAAGAAAAAGGCTCAAGAAGCCAAAGATCACATTGAGAATCGAGAAATGAATCCAAAAATATCTTGTAATGCATTGGATGGAATTACCACTCCTCAAACTATCAAGATAGAAGGACATATCAAGAAGAAAAAGGTTCAAGAAGTGAAAGATCACATCGAGAAAGAAGAAATGAATTCGACCATATCTTGTAATATATTGGCTGGAATTACCACTCCTCAAACTATCATGATAGAAGGACATATCAAAAAGAGAAAGGTAATAGTGTTGATTGTTTCGGGCAATACCCATAATTTTATTCATTATAAGAGAGCCAAGGAATTGAATTTCTTTCTATATCTAGCACCAGAGTGTCAAGTGATGGTTGCAAGTGGAGGAACCATAAATTGCGCTGGAAAGTTCCATAATATCAAGCTATCCATGGGAGAATATGTATTGAATAGCCCAATTCTTTCCATTCCAATGGGTGGGAACTCATTCCAAAGTTGTCGAAGATCCCAGTTCCAACAATATTACTAGAACTTGACAAGGAAGGAAAAATCATATTGGAACCTAAAGCATTCATAGAACAGAGAAGTCGACAGCTATGAAATCGACCAATTTTAGAGTATCTCATGAAGTGGAAGGACTTACCCACTGAAGATTCCACATGGAAGGATGATAATTATATACAGAATCATCCAGAACTACTCAAGTGTTGAGGACAAACCTTTTTAAGGAGAGGGCATGTTAGGTCCCTATAATACTACTATAACCCCTTATTATTATTAGTGCAACCCCCTTATTATATTTTTCTGCCCATATAGTACCCATATTGTTATTATTATGCCCCATAGAAGGCCATTATTGTTATTGTTGTGCCCTTACATTATTATTGTTATGTCGGCTCTAATTATATTATGACCCCTTAGAATCCTATATATAGAAAGGAGGTCTTCTCATTTGTATCATCCAAGAATTGTTCATTTGTGTAATGTAAAGGAGGTTTCACCCTCGAAGAGGCTGAATTCTAAGGTGTTTATATTTATTTTCTATATTTTTGTGAGCTAGTTTCATAACAAAGAACCCAAAATATCTATGTCTCTATAATCTGCACAGTATCCTTTGTAGACCATAAGGAAGCGAATTGTGCTACCTCCAACAATCCTTCCTCAAGCTGAGGAAATTGGCTCTCCTCTGGTAATTCCCATACAACAAGCACAATTGACAGCAACAACCAAGCATAGTGAAATGACTTGGTTTCATCCTAGGCCTCTTGGTAGTTCGCTAGGAACTCTTGACAGATGTTTCTTACCCAATTAAATTGGATGCCCTTCGCGCACTGTGTAGCAAGGGATACTACAGGCGCTGGAACTTTTTCTGCATGACATTTTCTCATTACCTTCCATGCTAAGATCTGGGCAGCCAATTGGAATTTCAGATCTGTTATGGAAATAATGGAATACCCTCATGACTTCTTGAGGAGGTCATAATCCCTCTTCATCCTCTTTGCAAGATATTTTTTCCCAGTCTTTCTGCCAAACTCCTTAGTCGAGTTTGGGCCTTCGTAAGACAGGTGCGTGATTTTGTGAACTAGCATGTCTATAATGGGGATAGTCCCTCCGAGTCATAAAAATCCATCATGCACCAATGTGAGGATCTGGCGCACACATATCACATTATTGGGGGTGCGATGGTAATGTGGCACCCATAGAAAATTAAGCAACCCTGATTGATTGACACCACAGACCCATTCCTCTATTTCCAACGCTCTAACACCTGTTTCTTCATAATAAACCCTCCTCATATATTTTTTCGTCGCTAAGTGTGGGAACTTAGTGTGGTCTACAAGGTCCCAATCCTCCATTTTTAGCAACAGGACCCTTGCGAGCCATGGGCCTTCAAAAGGGACCTGCTTAGGTAGTAGGGGTGTGGATATTGTGAATTTCTTGGTATCTGAGTCCTTTGTGACCTTTGCTTTTCCCTTCTACTGAGGGATATCCTTGGGTAGCCTTGTTATGGGTTCTGCTCCTTCAGCATCAATATCTTCGGTTCCTTGGGCTTCTTCCACCTGTAGTTCCACTACTTTCTCCATATGCTTATCTTTCTTTTGGTTCTGTGTTTCAATATGCTTCCATGGGGATGCGTGCACCAGCACTGGTTTCTTCTACTTGTCCTTCACAGATTTCTTAGATTTGGTTGGTTGGGTTTCTCTAGTAGGGGTAGGCTCTGGCCTAGGTGACCTCGGCACTATAGGCACAAGAGCCAGAGCTTCCATACTTACAACTTCCAAGGTAGCGGTCTCAGAGGCAACATTGCTAGTACTAACAATTGCAGTAGGACTTGGTGCAAACACTTTGTCAAGAATAAGCTTCCGGTTTATCTCAGGCAACTCAGAAAATAAGGGGATCACAACTAACTATTCCCAAAATGCTCGGATCATAGGCGATAGACATCATAATTCACTAACAACTCTTAGAGCACAAAGTGTTCTCTGTTGGACTAGCACATGTAATTTATAGGGGGTTTTGAATTCAAATCTGATCGTTCCCCCCAATTTCTAATAATAAATTTTGTTTTGGTTGCATATCTTCAAATATTTGCGCCTTAAATTCTGCCACCATGCTCCACTTAACTGTATTCTAGCCATCAAGTCATGAACAGTAACTCCAATGATCATTTTTGTGCTATGTTGCGTGGCATCTTCCCCCATGGCACAACTTCTTGAGTGCAACTTCTTGGGCTGCCTCTTCATCATTCTCCATGTAGCCTGCTCGTTGCATTGTCCTCCAAACTGGGCAGTGTAGTTTATAGTCTGATGCTCCCTTACAACTTCCTGGAGCACTAAGACTATCCTGCTGCCATATAGTAATTATGCAAGATCCCCTGTATACAATTTCAACCTACTCCCATTCACTCTTCCCCGGAAGGGTTCCCCAATCAGCTTCACAGACTAAACTGTGCCTCCATCTATAATCTCTTTGATAATATATGGCCCTAACCAATGAATCTTGAATTTACCTCGAAATTTAGTGAATTTACTATCATATAAGAGGACAAGATCATTTATCTTGAATGTGTGAAGCTTGATATGGCGATCATGCAACATTTTTTCACTTTCCTTCTATACTTGTTGATGAAATGTGGCCAAAAATCAAACCTCCTCGAGCTCTATCAATTGCGTGAGTCATTCCTCCAAGGCCTCATGATCCACCATATCTGTCAGGGCTGCTATGCACAAACTAGGCACAATATACTCCATCGACATTACAGCTTCGACCCCATATACTAATATGAACGATTTTTTCCATGTCAGTTTCTTACAAGTAGTCTTGCAAGCCCATAGTACTGTAGGTATGTGTACATCCTAGTCATTTCTCTGTGAATTATATATCTTTGTCAGCGCATTCTCCAATATCTTATTAAAGGCTTCAACAATTCCATTGGCCTATGGGTGATACAATGTACTCTTTTGATGGTAGACCTGTAATTCTTCAGTCAATGAGATGATCGTTTCATCTAGGAAGTGTGTACCTCTGTCACTCATCAACACTTTCGGGAAACCAAATCTGGTTACGACATACTCAAACAAGAACTTTGTTGTCATAGCCCCTATACAATCTTTAACTGGTTATGCTTACGCCCATCTAGTAAGATGTTCTATCATGGTGATAATATAGCACACACCCATTTTCTTTCCCGGGGGCTAAATTGGCCCAACAAAATCAATCACCCACTTCTCAAATGCCTACAAGGACACTTGAGGATGTAGCGGTAACTCATCCCTTCACAAGGATCTGCCAGTTCTTTGACATGCATTGCATGCCTCACAATACACCTTGGAATCCTTATGCAATGTTGGCAACCATAAAGTTGTGTGAAAAAATTTCTGCGTAGTTGCCTTGCCTGCATAATGACCTCTCATGGCTCCCCCATGAGCTTCAGTGAGAATGCTATCATGTTCAAATTCCGGCACATATCTTCGCAAGATTTCATCTGCACCCATTTTATAGAGATGTCCCGCAATGACTAAAAAATCGGTTGCCCGCACTACTAATTCCTTTTTCTACTAACCTGTATATCCTTCTGGTGTCATCCCCATAGTCAAGAAGTAAATAATGTCTCAAAAATGATCATCCGCTATGCACACCACAAAGAGCTATGCATCTAGCAACCCTTCCTCCATATTATTAGGCTCCTCTCCTGTTTCAATTCGCGATAGATGGTTAGGTCTTGCATTTAACCTCCATGGCTTCACAATGACTTCAAAGTCATACTCCTGAAATAATAGAAACCATCTGCAGATATTCCCCCCCAACACAAGATTATTGACCATGTCTTTTAGGGTAGAATGATCTGTGTACATCTTGAAATGCCTTCCTAACAGATAATGCCTAAATTTCTACAACATATACACCATGGGAAATCCTTTGTGCTTAATCGTTGAATAATTTTTCTCAGCCTTCGATAATTTCCTACTAGCGAAGGCTAATGGATGGTTCATTTCTCCTTCACCGGCTTGTGTTAACACTGCACCCAACGCATTGCAAGAGGCATCCACATGTATGTGAAACTCATTTTTCCAATCAGGGAATGCTAAGATCAGCACAATGACCATCTTTTCTTTCAATACATCTAAGTTGTGCTGACATTCTTTGTCCCAATAGAATGTTGCCTCCTTCTTTAATAGTTTCTCCATGGGTCACTACTTTGAGCATAAGCATTGATAAATTTTCTATAATATCTCGTATGTCCCAGTGTCATGCACAACTGCTTGACATTCCTAGGGGCCTCCAAATTCACTATTATCACAATATTTGCAACATCCACCATCAATCCTTGCTTGCATACCACGTGACGCAGGAAGAACCCAAAGGGAGCACAAAATATGCATCTCTTCAATTTCAGCACAATCTAGTATCTACGACATGTATCCAACATCAGGCGCAAACTTTCTACATGGCGCTTTACTAATCTGAACATCGTCCAGTCGTCAAAGTATACTTCCAGGAGCTTATGAATGAACTCTTTGAATGCTTATATGACTATGCGGGAAAATATCGTAGGTGCATTCTTGAGTCAAATAGAATCACAGTATACTAAAAATAATCCAACTCTGTCATGAAGGTCATTTTTCCCCTATCCTTGGATGTGATCTTAATCTGATGATACCTAGAAAACCCATCAGTAAAGGAATAGGCCTCCTACCCTCCAACATTTTCTAACACTTAACCTGTAAATGACATTGGGAATGGGTCATCGACACACGCATCATTAAGCTTCCGCAGATCTACGCAAATCCTTATTTCACCCTTTTGTTTCTTCTCCTGAACCACCATCGGGCTCACCCAATCAGACTCTTCAACGGGTTCTATGATGCCTGCATCCAGCATCTTATCCATCTCTTGGCGAAACTTCTCCTTGTATTTAGGATTAAGGCAATACGACCTCTGTTTAATAGGCTTCACGTCTGGATTCAGAGTGATCTTCATAATGCTCAAATCGCCAACTATTCCCTTCAAATCCAAAAACTTAGTGGGGAAGAGATACTGGTATTTGTAGAGTAACTCGGCAACTTTATCCACAGTAGCATTGTCCCAATAATCTCCAATATTCATGAACTTCGGTTCTGCTTCAGTGCCAATGTTTACTTGCTTTGTCTTCAATGGAATGGAGATGTCTGGGTTTTCCATTTGTGGGCCTTCGACTTTGCAATGCCCTTCTGCCTCTGGAATATTAATGTTTCTCGAATCTTCATCCTCCTCTTCTGTGGTCACGTTATAGCATTCCAGTGCATGGCACAACTGGGTGCTCCAATCTAGTTGGGTCCATTCCATAGGTTCCTTCGACGTTCTAAATATAACCACCTTAATCTCTTGTAGCACTTCATTGATGCTTGTGAAGCCATCTTCAAACATGAAGGTCAATAAGAACCCTTCCTTCAATATATCCCATTCTGCGATGCCATGGAAGAGCTCCGTTTCCAGATACCAATTCATGGGAATTGTATCCAAAGTATGGAAAAATATGTGTGCCCACTCTGGCTCTGGTTTTGTCCCCCATGCTTTAGTCCATTTTTCTAGGTGATCATATGGAACATCCCTTCCATTGTATTTCTCAGTCATTTTGGTGTTAGCACGCCTAAACTGAAACTTCATCATTCTTTTGTAATATTTTTATCCAGCAAAATTATCTTTATGCGTACCCCACCATCGTGTAGGCGTAGTGTCCAGTGCCAACTCTAATTCTTGGAAGTGGTGACCCTCAAGGACTTCGCACTCAAATTCATCCAAAAACATAACAACATCAATTAAACAATCATAATAGGGTAATTTCCTTACCTCCGACAAAACACAGTGCAGTGACTTCGTCATCATATTGCATTGCAATGTAGACACTTCATGCAAGAGATTCTGCCAATGTTATAACTCCTCATCTGAATCAGAGGTGCAGGAACTCTCCTGATCCCATGCAATCCTCCCATCTCCCATCAGATTGATCCAATCCTGATCTCTCATTGTTATTTTGTAGATTTGATCTAGTTCATCATCACTTTCTTCATAATCGAGGACTGGTTCAGTATATCGTGCCCCTTATATAGGGTCCAACGATACTACAACCTGAAGTGATTTTATTTAAAATGACATTGCCCTCTTCTTCAAATTGATGACCCCATTCATATCAATGGCCTAGTCAATTCCTAGGAGAGCAAGGTATGGATTATTGTCATTGGCAATTTCTATAACCTCAAATTCATCCATTATGTTCGCACCTTCTATATCAACTGCTACTCCATATAATTGTCCCATGGGGATGATTTTCTACTGGTTCACCATTCTGAGCTAAATCAGGGACCACTACAATGTAGGTCTCCCCATTCTTTCCCATGTTTTTTTTGGCAATACGTTTGCGTTGGACCCCAGATCCAAGATGACCTAGTCCATCTCATAATCACCTATCTGGGTGATGAGCATCATCTCGCACCCTATTCATGCCTTATGGTTGCCAATTTTTCTGACCACCTGGTGTCCATTAGGTACCTTCTCTTTGCTGGCACATTTGTTTATTAATTCCTGTAGGACTTCGATAGCTTTGCTATTGTGCAACAATTTTATGCAGGTCTCCAAAAATGTTGTGAGTATAGAGGGATCTGTTATCACCTGGATTGAACCTTAGGCTGAAGGAAGGCAATGCCAGGGTAACCACAAACCACGCTTAGCCAAGTAGCTAGCCCTACTAGGCCAGGAGAGGGCTCTCTCCATAAGGATCTCAGCCAATATGAATGGATCAGGAAAATGATTTTAGGCTAGGTATAGTAGCACAAAGTTTTGATTGGATTTTGAAGGGGTTTTGCTCGATCAGGAGGAGTTGGACATTTTAGGGCTAAGCAATTAGGTCAGAATTGTAGGGTGTTCAATGGGGCAAGGTAGGCATAAGGTTTAGCACTCTAAGGCTTGATGGGGTGAGATGTTTAAGACTTTTGAGAAGCTAAGAAGAGCATTTAAAAACCATGGATCCTTCCTAGACTGCAGAAAACATGAAATGGTGAATGTTTTCCCAAAGCAGAGCACTGATGTAATGAATTCTGCCTATCAACTTGAAAGCATTCACTTATAAGAAATGAAATGGTTAACGAAGTATACAAAAAACATTGACATATGATCAAAAAATAAGAAACTATACTAAAACTCCATACCACATGGATCCCATAAAAATAGTTGTGATTCTTATTAATCTCCTGCTAAACTGCTACAAAATGATGTACAATCAAGGTCTGAGCATCCAGCTAAGTCCAACCCTTTACAATGAGATAGAAGAAGAAGATATAGGCATTGTTTCAACCTCCTCCCATCCTCAGGGGTCGAATCCCTAAGATGAGGAGGTAATCTAACCAAACACTGAACAAGAAAATAGGAATATAGGCATCTTAACAACTTGCCTCTAAAAGTGAAAAACTGATTCATTTGAGCTGAAATTGACTTTTAATGCAATGAATCTACCCTCTACCACTAATTATATATCATATTTACATGCCAAGTCATCATTTACAATGGTAAAACATCCTCCATGGGAGAGAATCCATGAACACAGTCAAAAAATGGAAAAATAGCCATCCTGTGCAAATTTGCCTTATGCACAGTGCCACTGGCCCAATATGCACTGCCACTTTCAGGTCCCTTTTGGAGGCCTTCCACACATCAAAACTCATCTTATGATAGCTCATTTTAAAGGTCTTCAAGTATACTTTCCAAAACACCTATAATTTCGGCATTTGAAGCTCATTTGACCCCTGAAAACTTGATTTTACCAAGACTGCTTTTGTCTGTCCAAAAAGTGGTTGAAAGGTCATTTTTAGGGTGTTTCTTGACCTTTTGGTGGACCACTTCTGCCACAAAAACTTAAAAAATCCATAGGGTTCATGTAATCATCACTATGAATCGAAACATGCAACATTTGTGCATTGGGTGCCCCTAGGAAAAGCGTTGAGCCAGTGGCGCTGTGCGTTTAAGTAGTTTTTCTGTGTGTAAAGTTTCAAAATTTGCAAATGACAAAAATTCTTCCAAACTTGCCCAAAATTGGTGAGAAGCACCATAATCAAGTATCCTAATGAGCCAAGGAAGCTTCAGCAAGCAACCTATGCCTATCCGCCTCCTTTTTACCTTTTAGAGCCCGCCTTAGCCTAACTTTCAGCTTCTTGACCCTCATGTTGCAAATTTTGTTTTGGGTCTTGTAATGGTAGGCCATGTACCTAATCATCTGATTATCTCTATTAGCCTTCTGCAATAGCTTCTCAAGATGCCAATTCTCTCTATCATCTTCAATCTCCTTCCCAATAGGAGTCAAAGTGACATGTGCCTCTTTGTCACTTTGTCGTTTTACCTTGAGAAGTTCTAGCTCCAAGAGGACTTGGTTGTCACTCAACTGCTTTTTCTCTTGTTCCAAATATGTGATAAAATACTTGGCCCTCTCCAAATTTTCCATCAAATCTTGGACTTGAGCCTTCTTTTCTTGTATGATGATGTCCTTTATTGTTTCTTCATCATGAGCCTCTAAGTCAATTATTTCCATGCCATGATGAGTATAACGTTGCTTCGGCTCATCATGCTCTATCAAATCAAAGTCCCTTTCCTTCTCATCATCAAAATTTTCCACCTGTATCTTTTCCTTCCCTTTGTGCAGCTGATGCACCTGTTCCTGTTGTGTTGACGAAGAACGCAAAGCTCCTTCCACATCCTGTGGAGCTAGCATTTTCCTATGGGTTGATGAAGAAGGCAAGGTCCCTTCCACATCCCATGGAGCAAACACTTGCCTATCAGCAGCAAATAATCTCCTTGTGCCCCTTTCATATGTCATGTAAGTCCCGGGTACCTTATTAGCCTTAGTCTCTTTGGCCTTCTCATCTATTTTCACCTGAGCACTACTAGAAGATCCCCATGCTTCTTAAGGCACTGATGGAGGAATTTGAGGACCCTTGAAGATGTCATGAACAATAAATGTCTCCCAAGAGATGTTGAGGAGACTGAGATGATGAAGCACAATCATCTTGATCGGGGAATAATGATAGAGACTACTCATCTGCTGATTGTATGGCTTCTTCTGCACAAAATGAGCCATCTTCTCAATATTCCTGAACAAGAAATAAGGGAGGTTTAACATCTTCACCCTAGTTAAATGCATGATAAGCCTAATGTGATAGGTGTATAGCCTGGAAAATCTGCCCTTACAAGTGAAATATTTCATGATGATTTTCATCATGGTGACATACTTAACTTCAAGAAATCTGAAAGGAAAAAGTCTCTTCACCTCATTTTTGTACCGAGGTTTGATATAAGGCTCATAATAGAGTTCATCCAGGTCCTGGGACTTGTACCACTTCTCCCCTACATTTGGAATCCCGGTTGCATCTACAATGATGGAGGGTGAGACTATGAATGTTACCCCAACAAGAGTCACCTTGTTGTCCTGAAGATGGGCTAGAAAAAGTTTGGTGAGCTCAGGCTAATGTTGAACTCTCTCTACCTGCTCACAGACCTCATAGCAGCCAAGATATCTGAAACAAATGACAGCCGACTGAGAGCCCTGTAATTCTCTGAGGTTTGATGGCTCTTACCTGATAATTCTGCCTCCCTTGTGTGGTTTTCTTTGATGCCTAGGTATATCTGTTGAGCTATCATTGTTCGTGTTTTCCTCCTCCTCATAGTCTTGGTCCTCTCTATCCATGTTTGCAAGGCTTGAGGTTGTCTGAAGGGAATGAGTGAGAGTGATTTAGGAGTGAGGGGATGGGAGATGACCTTATGGGCTAGAAAATGAATGAGGGAGTAGGAATCATAGAAATGAGAGGGAAGGCTTGGTTTGTTTGAGATATTTCTTTTTGGGAAGAAGGATAAAGGGATAGGGAAGAGTTTAGAGTTGTAGTGATAGGTGATATAAGGAATAATTGGGGTTTAGGGTTTAGGAATAACCAAGGGAGAATTTTAGGGTTTCACACCTGCCATGGGGAATGATGATTAAAAGTTTGAATTGAAAACCAAAAATGTAGTATGGGAGGACAACTTACTTGTATGAAGGTAAGAGAGAGTAATTTTGGAGTTTTTTGAAGTTTTGAGGCCTTTCTGGCTCTTCTGCTCAACATGCAACGCCACCACACAGACGCGCAACGCCACTTCTAGAAGTGTACCATAGTGTAAAATTACATTTCGAAAATTCCCAGATGCGCAGTTTCAGGCCCAGATGTGTAACGCCAAACCCTCAATGCACAACGCCAACCCTGCCTGCCTAAAATGCACAATGCCAATCTATAGAAGCGCAGTGCCACTCACAACTGCTCCAAACACGCAACACCACCCTCCAGAAGCGCATCACCACTCCTCCTTTGCTCAAAACTCACTCAACCTTTCCTCTTCTCCTCACTTTTTGACTTCTTGCTTTCCAAATGAGAATGATGAACTTGAAAATGAAATGCGAGGCCTTATATAGGAGTAAAGTTTGATTTTTCACTTGAAAAACCCACTTTCTAATGTTTCTTGACCTTCTTCAAAACTCTATTTTTAATGCCTTTTCTTCTTTGTTTCTTTTCAAGTGGATAATGCTCAACTTGAACTGATTTTTGCAGTGTTTCTTTGTATTGCAGCAAGGAGAGATGCTTTGGTGTAGCTGGGATCATTTATTACATAAAATGACTCAAAATTACATAAGAAATACAAATTAACTCAAAATGCTCTGTTTTCACCTCAAAAACATGTTTTTGAGGTGAAAATTACATTAGTTTAAAAGATAATTATTTGGTGACTATGACCTACAAGCCATCATGCTTGACTTATTTATCATCCTCATACCCTTGCTACCCTTTATTTACACTTTTAAATCATGCTCTTGACCTTGGTAATGAAACCCTAAGACCTAACGAAAACATGCCCTATGACCTAATGAAAGCATGATTGCAAATTGACCATGAAACCATAAGTGAAGACAACCTGAAGAAGGGTCAACAATTATACTCTGTGAGGGAAAAATTAGATTCTCTAAAGAGAAGACAACCATCAGTGGATCATTTTGACATGACCTAATGAAATGATGTAAAAATTTCAGTATGGGACCCCTAAAATGAAAATGCAAAGAGCAAATTTGATCCTGATGGAAGTGTGCAGATACTGACACTAACAGGATCAACTTCTGCAAGCACACTGGTGTCTTTCATCTTGTCCTGGCTTCCTGAGGTGGAGGCCTTAGAGAAGCTCTTCTTAGTCTCCATAAATGTTTCCTTAGCGCGATTTAGATAAAAGTTGACTTATTTCTCTGGTGCTTTGCGGACCCATCCTTCTTCTTCGGGTTGTTTACCCTTATCATTTCCAGTTGATATTCCACTTCTTAGCACTAGAGTCACGCTCTGATCCTCCTCATGGGGCTCAACTCTCATCATCTGTAAGTTCTACGTAGATTGTTGAGGATGCACTTTCTTCTCTTGCATTTTAGCTATCAGTATCAGGCACTCTTCTATAGTGTGGTCAAACTGGCTGCAGTATTGACATGACGGGTGTGTCTGATTCTGTCATTCTCGTGCATAGTGCCCTGGTTGTCCATAATTGTAACAGATAATCTAACCCCGACCTCTACTAGGTCCTCCTCCTCCTTGACCCCGTCCTCGTCCCTGATAACCTCTGCACACCCCTCTAGGGCCTCTATTTGGAGGCCGAGTTTCTGCTTGCATCTAGTTTGTAGGCGTTCTTTCCATCATCAAGTCATATCTTTGACAGTGGCACTCATCGTGGCCCACAGATTTGTAGAAGTTACAGAACAACTGCTGAGGTGTCTGGATGAACTTTTGAAGTAAATGGCAATTATCATTCGCATGTTATCCAGTAACTTGACAAATAGCACACCACAACGCAGCCCCCATGCTCAACCCTATTGGCTTTTGGCTTCAAGGGAATTGGTGCCCCTCTTGTAATATAATTCACCTACATGGGACAATGGTCTTTATCATGCCCTTGGACCTTGCACTTCAAACACCAGACTTCCACACGCACTTCCTGTTTAGTCTCCTTGTATTTCTTCAAACTCTATAATTCTAGGTGTAGGCTCTATAACTGAGAGTGGATATGTTGTACCCCCAAGGTGGCATCCTGAATAGGTGATGCATGCAACCTCATCGTGATTTCCAAGGATTCTACCTACATTCCTATCTTCTGTTGTGACTGAGAAATTCTCAGGTGGGGCAGAAGTGAAGCTATAAACCATTCGCGATGCTGACTATCTGTGAGCTACATGTTAGCTTCTCAAATCTGACACTTCAACCTTTAATCTAATTCCCAAGGTGTCTCATCAACCCTCATCATGATTTCTATAAATCCAATTACTGACTGTGAGTCAAACTTAGGCTTACTGAACTCCTTGTTTAAATATACCTTAGTCTCTGCTAGCAATGTAAGAGGATTATTAGAACAATACTTAATATACCAAGCACTCTTCCTTTGAGAGGCATGGATTCCTATTTTCTTTCACTGACAACTCTTGAATATTTCTATCAACCACTTTTCATTTTCTTTCTTGGTCGGATTCCAATGATGCAACATCACACATCTCTTTCAAGAAGATCTCAGTCCTGGCAACAGAACCATTTGTTGGCTTTGGGGGACCTAACCTAGGTTCAGAGTTAGTTGCACCAACCAAAAAAAAACCTACACTATTGGCCCTTTCAACAACAAGCCGCATAGTGCATGTTGCAGTCTTAGCCGAAGCAGTATGGGGGCATGCAAGAACCAAGTTTCTGCATCCAGAGACTAGTGTGATGTTTTCTGGCGCCTCAAATCTGCCTTCGCGCAAATCAATACACTCTTAGGGCTCATTGCTACAACTCTATTAAAAAACCTTAAGACCTTCACAATGGTCTATGATCAGTCCTTGCAAACCTTTTACAGTCAATCTGTCTACTTACGTGCACCAGAGAGCAGTCCTAAATTAGGTTTCACACATATTTACTTGAGTTAGTAGTAAACATCAGAGAATTCATCAGAGTCTTCGCAAAAATACTTAAGCATGCATTGTGTACATCATTATCACTTATTCAAGAGAATCGCGTAACATTCAATCAATATTCCATAAATCACATGATTCATTCATCGACAGTATATAGTATTAACAAAAATAAACATAAATACACAAGAATTCTTCGAAAATTGTCTTTATTGATCTTCAATTCAAGGTTACAAACTCAAAACTACCATGCACACACAAATGCAGGGGTCTGTGCACTCAGTCGCGGACTCTACCTAGGCCTCTGTGCACTTAGATGTAGAGCCTTTCTTCTCCTATCTTACCCACTTCTTCTTGCTATCACCTTTAAGTCTCCATCTAAAATCTTCTTTTCTCTTCGCTAAGACTCACTATTTATAGCCTTTTTCATAAAATGCCATGGTCTGCGGACCATGGAGAATCTCAAAATCAACTCAAAATTTACACAAAAAAACAAGCTAAACCCCTTTGACTCATATTCATCTACGCGCTCTGAATCCACAAATCGTGAAGACTTTACATTATTTACACAAACTGTACCAAAACTTGGGTTATCTTAACCCCAAAATTGACCCAGGGGACCCCATCCCAACAAGATTCATAGCTATTTAGAGAAAATGAAAGCAATGACAACCACCTTTAACTTGAAAGGTAAATATGACATTTGGTGGGAATATTTAAGGAATGTAAAAGGCATAAAAGAAGAAGAGTTGTCCTAGAATAAATTTGAGGAATATTTTAAGGACAAGTATATATCTGAGAGATACTTTGACAACAAGGCTAAGGAGTTTTATGACCTTATATTGGGCCAAATGATAGATGAGGAGTATACATTAAATTCTTAGAGCTACTAAGGTATGTTCCCTACCTTAACGAAGAAAAAGCAAGGATTTAGAGGTATGTCAATGGATTACCATAATCTTTCAAGGATACAATTGAGTTTGATGAGCCTAAGGCATTGGAGGATGCAATTTGGAAATTGAAGCATTACTATGAAAATTCAAAGCACAAGCCAAAATTCAAGAGGGATTAGAAGGTGAAAGGGAGCCTAAGATATTAAGAAAAGGGGCATAATAAAGGCTAGAAATCCCAAATTGTATGCAAGAGAGAAAATATAACTTTAATTGGTTAGGGTTGACCTTAGTATGGAGGCAACACAATAGATAAAGGTCATGCTAGTTAGCCTCTGGGAGGAAATAATAAGGGTGACACGAGGGATCCTTTGAAGTGTTGGAATTGTGAAGGAAATCACCACAAGGAAGATTGTCCACAATAGATAGGTGTTGGACCAAATCCTTTACAATGCTCAATAAGCCAAGATAGTGGGAGATATGGTTCATAGTTTTTCAATAATATATGTAGCAATAGAAAATAAGAAGAATGACCACCAGGCTTCCATAATCAAAATGGAAAATAATATTTGTAATCAAGTATGTTTTAATTGACCTTGGATCAAATTTCAATTATACTCACACAGTTCTCATAAAGCAGTGTAAATTGGCTAAGGAGGAACACGAAGAATTGTGGTTGGTTCAATTGGCAACAAGAACAAGGAGAAGAGTTGAGTATTGGGTTAAGGATTTCCTAATTGAATTGAACGGCATTCCAACCATTTAAAATATTAATTTTATACCATTATGAGTATATAACCTATTGTTGCGTATGGACTGGCTACATATGCATCGCAACAAGGTGGATTTCTTTGAAAAGGAAATCAAGTGCTGAGGTTTGTGTGGGGAAGGAAGGATATTAGAGGAAAAGTGAAATACCATATCAATAAGATTAGTTACAACCATGTAATCCAGGATAAGATACAAGAATAGGTGTACTCTATTTATTGTGCAAATTTCCAATAGTGCTGAAGTTAACAAAAATGTCAGGGAAAGAGGTTGTGACATTCTGTCAAAATATCCCATTTTGAAATAGTTCTAAGATGTATTTTCTGAAGAGATACTTGGGTTTCCTCCTCATAGAGAGGTGGATTTATCTACTAAATTAATGTTTAGAGCAATTCCAACATCCAAGGCTACATAGAGAATGAGAACTCCAATATTAGTTGAGTTGAAACCATAACTCAAGGAGATGTTGGATAAGGACTACAAAAGGCCAAGCGTGTCTCCATGGGAGCACCACTTTTATTCATGAAGAAGAAGGATGGCACACTTAGGCCATGCATCGACTATAGAAAAATAAATAAGGTGACCATGAAGAACAAATATCCCTTGCCACAAATTGTTGATCTATTCAATCAGTTGAGGGGAGAAGCAAGGTTATCCAAGATTGATGTGAGATCAAGCTATCATCAAGTGTGCATTAAGGATGAGGATATCCATGAAACAAACTTCAGAAAAATGTGTGGGCGTTATGAGTTTGTGGTAGTTCCCTTGGGGATCACTATTTCCCCTCCAACTTTTATGTGCCTTATGAACAATGTATTGCACCCTTACTTGGATAAGTTTGTCGTGGTTTTTGTTGATGACAAGGAGGAACATGAAGATAATTTGGATGTGGTACTCTAGTTTCTAAGAGAACATAAGCTTTATGCAAAGCTTTATAAATGTGATTTCATTCAATCACAAATCCATTATTTTGGGCATGTTGTCTCAAAAGTGGGAGTAGCAGTTGATCCAGAGAAGATTAAGGTCATGATGGAATGGCCAACACTTAATAATGTGGTTGAAGTGAGGTCCTTTATGGGGCTGGTTTTCTATTATATTAGATTCATAAATAATTTGTCCAAGATTGGTTACTCAATTACTACATTTCAAAAGAGGGGAAAGAAGTTTGAAAGGAAAAATAATGGTGCAAAAATCTTCAATCAACTAAAATAGTCGTTAGCTATTGCCCCAGTGCTAAGAATAAAAAATCCCAAAGAGGATTTTATTGTATGCATAGATACCTGCAAGGAGGGACTTGGTGTAGTCTTAATTAAATGGACATTAGAAAAACTAATGTAACTCATGACTTGGAATTGGATGCCATCATCCATGCATTGAAAATGCAGAGAAACTACCTTCTTGGCAGAAATTTTACTCTAATGACTGATCATGGATGGATGAAATACTTGTTTGATCAACCTAAATTAAATGCAAGGCAAGTTAGATGTATGACCACACTCAATGCGTTTGATTTTGAGATCAAATACATTAAGGGAAAGGAGAATAAATTGGTTGATGCACTCAACAAAAGAATGAAAATAAAACATATAGCAGTCATAAGTTCCTACGGAACTAATCTTGAAGAAAGGATCAAAGATGTTAGGCAAAAAGATGAAAAATATCAACAGTTAAAGGAGAAATTGTAGCAAGAGTCTAAGGGTGACCAGGATGAGGAATATCTCCTCTTAGAAAATAGAATCTATGAGCCAAATGAGGGTAGTCTAAAGAAGCTGATATTGAAGGAGTTTCATGAAAAAATCATACTCTGCTCACTTGGGTTACCAAAAAATTCTTACAACCATCAAGAAATTTTACTATTGACCCAAATTGAAAAAGGAGGTGGCCGATTTCATCTCCAAAGAATTCCAACAAGTAAAGGTTGAGTGCAAACACCTAGCTAGCGTATTGCATCCTATTCCCATTCTAGAATAAAATTAGGAAGTGATTTCTATGTACTTTATTAAAGGGATGTCAAATACTTCTAAACAACATGATTTAATCATGTTAGTGGTTGACAAGTTGAGCAAAGTGGCTCACTTTGTAGTTGTTAAGGATACAAATTCAACTAGTGATGTGGCTCAAATCTTCATAAAGGACATCATGAGATTGCATGGAATTCCCAAGAAAATCATCTTGGATAAAGATGTTGATATTTTCTTCAAAGTTTTGGAAAGAATTATTTATAGGCTTGGGAACAAGTTGGCCTTTAGTACAACTTACTATCCTCATAATGATGGGGAAATTGAGAGGACAATATTTTTTTTTTTTGAAGATATGCTAAGAATGTACGTAATGCACCAGCTAAGGAAGTGGGAAGAATATATTCCACTTGTAGAATTTTCATATAAAAATGGGTATTAGGAATCTCCGAGAATGAGCCCATTTGAAACACTTTATGGGGGAAGTTGTAATACTCCTATTAGCTGGAGTGATATAGTGAATAGGATCCTTATTGGGCCTGATATGTTGAAATAAATGGAACAAGAAATGCAAATCATTAGAAGAAATTTAAAGGTGCCATAGGACAAACAAAAGAGCTATGTAGACCACCATAGAGTTCAAAAGGTGTTCCAAGTTGGGGAGCATGCTTATCTGATAGTTAGACCCAAGAAGAACTCCTTGAAATTTTGGTCATGTGCCAAGTTTTCACCGTGGTTTTGTGGGAAATTTGAAGTGCTAGAAAGAATAGGGTTAGTAACCTATAGGTTGGCCTTACCACCATTAGTGAAAGTTCATGATGTATTTCATGTTTCATTGCTTCAAATATATGTGCATGATACTAATCTTGTAATTTATTGGTTTATGTTACAAGTAGAACCAGAGGGAGAGTTCCAACTAGAACCTCTATCCATCCTATATTAGAGGCAACTCTTGCTCCAAAATTGAGAAATAGAGCAAGTCAAAGAGAAGTGGAGGCATTTTGGGTTCAAGGAAACCACGTGGGAAATGGATGTTCAGATGTAGGAAACACATCATTTTTTTTTTTGTTGCTTGAGCCAAATGCAAATAAATCTTGTAAATGTTGTATAGATATGTGTATATAAAGCTCCAAATCAAGTGTGCTTGATTTTAAAGCATGTTTCTATTTTGTGTTCGGTTATAGAACATTGAGGATGGTGTTCCTCCAACAAGGAAGGGTTTGTGAAAACCCCAGGGTAATTCCCCTTCATTGCAAACATTTCATATATTATGATTATAGTTTAAAAGCCTGATAAATGGGACACAAATTCTAGAGTTTAAGGAAGGAGGTTGCTTGGGATTTGAAGAAAGCTTGAATTGTTTCATGATAGCCATTGAAGGCTAGAAGGTGCATCTTGAATGGAATATTTTTTCAAATTGATTGAGAAGGAAAGAAGCATAGAAGAACCACACCATCCTTGGATAAATCCACCAGGCAGGAAGGAAAAAAATAAATGAAGAATGGGTTGCATTGGCATTTGGGAAAATAGTGAAGTCAACCAAAAGGAAGTAAGGAGGAAGGGGAGCTTATACAACAACATTTCCCACCACCATGCTTGAAAGGACCACCTTAGCCAAGAAGGAATAGGGGTGACAATAATATATACCCACACAACAAAAGATGATTGCAATGATGTAATGGGAAACAAGAATACTTAGGGAAGGCCTCAGGAGACCCCATGCACTAAAAAGAAGAGAGAATTCACAAAGGAGCACGTGAACATAGTGAGAAGGAATGATTCTTTTATAGAGAAAGAAGAGAATTCAAGAGAGCACAACAAAACAAGAATGAGAGAAGAAATCCTTGTGTTTCTATCATAACATGGGGAGGAGAGTCATCCTTCAGTTGAGAATTGGGAGGTGGAAGAATAGGTCTCAGGCAAGGACAGCAATCTTTAGATTCCATGTAAGGATTGAGGGTAGAGATGGTTTTATCTAGATTCCCTTGATAGCTTAGGTGGAGGCATGTTCCTTGTATTCATGGTAGGAGAGTTATTTAACCCCCCTCTACTTGTTTTTGGTTTTACAGTGAACTCTACACTCCCTTGTTGATTTGAGGGTGGAGGTATAGCCTTTGGATTGCCTTAATAATTTGAGGGTGGAGATATAACCTATGGACTCTCTTGTTGATTTGAGGGTGGAGGTATAACCTGTAGATTCCTTTATTGATTTGAAGGTGTAGGTATAGCATCTAGATTCCCTTTCCAGTTTGAGGGTGGAGGTATAGCCTCTAGATTCCCTTGTTGATTTAAGGGTAGGGTTATAGCCTCTGGATTCACTTGTTGATTTGAAGGTAGAGCTATAACCTCTAGATTCCCTTACCGATTTGAAGGTGGAGGTATAGCCTATGGATCTCATTGCTAATTAAGGGTGGAGGTATAGCCTCCATATTCCCTTTTTGATTGAGGGTGGAGGTGTAGTCTGTGGATTCCCTTTCTAATTTGAGGGTGGAGGTGGTATATCTCTTGATTCCCTATGAGATATTGACTGTATGAAGTAGCTAGTGGGAGAAGGTGGATGGCCCTCTGGAGTCCCTATCTCAGTTGGAAGATTTGGTTAATCCCTTAAGCAGTCAACCTAAAGATTTGGAATTTGGCTCAAGGGTGACTATTGCAGGAAGGACTTGACTGCAGTGTGTCTAATGTTGGGTATGAAGTTGAAGTCACAATATTAGTTTCCTATTTCATTCTATCAAACACAAGTGTCTGCTTATGAATCTTGTGTTATGAATTCTTTATGATTGTTTAATGTATTGATTTATCATGGCTTATAATGATGAGGTATGAGGCATGAACTATGATTTAGTTGTTTATATGGCTGAATGGTATGGTCTTCCATATTGTCTTGAAATTACTTGAATAGTTTAATGAGTTCATGTGTGAGAAGTGGTTACATATATGGTATTCAACCTTGAATCATTATGATAAATTTTTTCACTTAACATGAAAGGATGGGCTTGGCAAAGCTCATAATGAATTTATTGTCACACATATATGTTACATGACATTTTGTCATTGTCCCTGTACTCCCCATTCCTTGATCTTAGAGGACCTCTATAGTGAACCCTGCATGCTTTGCCTCCATGAAGAAACTCCCACTATGTCCCTCTTCATGAGCAAATAAATTCCCTTTTGTACCATTTCCCCTGAAACTTCTATTTTGCCCAGTTTACAAGACCAGTGCTAATGGCCTTTGTCTCCCTCACACCAATGTGCAGATATTAGCACTACTCCTCACATAGATCGGAGTGACTAAGCTATGTTTTAGTCGTGGCAATCATGTTATGGAAAGTTTTTTAAATTAGAGCCAAATCTTCTAGCTCTAGAAGCTCTGTAATAGAAGTTTGGTAAATGGTTTAGCCGGATGAGGTCGAGGATGACAATTTGGGCTCCTCTCCCCTATAATGATGGAACTACCTCAAGGGATAAGTCCTTCTCCCATGAGAAAAGGATCCATCTCCCATCCATATTTCCTATATAAACCTCCCTTCTTCCCAAGCACAAACTCGTCACAATTGATAGTTTTGGCAGAGTTATTGTTTTGAGTGTTGATACTATTTTAGAGTAGACAAGCAAGCTATTACTAGTAGTAGCTATCTATTTGTGTTGAGGGAGAAGTGTGTTTTGGTTTTGAGTGAAGCCTAAAGGGAAGAGCCTTTAAACTTTATTGTTTGAAGCCATCATGGGGTGCTAGCAGAAGTGTGTGGGAACCTAGTCTTATCAGAGGAAGACTGCAGCGTCAAGACGAATGGTTGTAATCTCTCTTTGATATCAATATATGCAACTATCGATTGATTTCTTACATGTTTTGTAATATTACATATCCATGTCTTAATGCTTCTTGACTCGTTAAGTAGGTTGAATTGCAATTTGTCTATTATTATGTTTGTGTGTTGTTGTTGTTTACTTGTTTCGGGAACTTGAAGAAGGAAGCGAGAGATTGTTGGCGCGAGCAAGTGAGGACTTCATCAAACAGGATAAGCGACCAAGAGGTAGGCCCTCTTGATTGATTTTAATCTAAGGAAATCTTTCATAGAATGTATCTGTTATGGCTAGACCCATTATCGGGCTAGAGGAATTCGTTCGTGTTCGCACTTATAATTTTACTTCACCACAAATCGGTGATTCCACTCGGGATATCCCATCTCTTTGTTTGTTTTTTATTTCATGATTTCGTGAGAACTTTTATAGTTTCACGTTTTCCCTTTGGTTCTATTTATTTTCTCCTGCTTATTAGCCTAAGTCAAAAATTCAAAGTAGCAGATCTGGTCCTTGTTTTGAAATTTTTTATTTTTCCTTAGTTACCTCGGCCAGCGAGCTTAATCCACTGACATTCACACTGACCAGCATGAATTGTTGAGGAACAGTCACGTCGACCAGCCTTTGGCACTTGCTGTCAGTTAGGCAGTCATGCCTATGCCTGTAAGTGAATATTAGGGCTTGACCCCAATCTTGGCTAGTGTATTTTGCTCTTGTATTTTTGACCCCGTAAGCCTTTTTTATTGTTTTCTCCCTTATTAGAAAGCTACTTTTCATTTGGTTTTGCTTTCTTGTTGGCTTTTCATCTTGCTATTTGATTGATTGAGTCATTGAGTGGCCTACGACACTAGGGCATCTAGTTGATCGCACATTCAGCAGCTTATGGCCTCACTAAGTCCAGTTGTGCATGTGTTTACTCCTTGCATTTGTTTTTTTGGTCCTTTTATGATTTTGACCTCTTTTTGCACAAGTTTGAAAAAGTTTCATTTACTAGCTTGAACGTCTCTTTCTAGCATAGATTACATTGTTGGCCTTGTGTTTGGTAAATGTTTAGCCAATTTAGTATGTCCTAAATTGCTACATTAATTATCAATCCGGGAGTCATAAACTGATGAAGTGTGGCACACTATATGTGCAAGACAACCTCTTTCTTACTTTTTACTATTTCCAATTTTAGTTTGTTTTGGGTTTTTGTCTTTGTTTGTCTCCAAAAGCAAATGGAAATCCTATTCCTGAGTTTTAAGAATACTTTAGAAGGCAAGTGCAGATATAGATTTGAGACAAGGTTTTATGTCCCTTATGATAACTTCTAGAACTTAGCACTTCAAAGGATTTCAAAACATGCTAGTGATAAGATTAGTACTTGAATAGGAATGTAAATGTGCAGTTATTTAAATCAAACAAACAATGAAATACTAATCATAAAATATCTGTCTCTGCTTCCTATCTAAATACAGAAATAAAATCTAAATTATTACACTCAAACAAACCAAAAATTGCAGACTAGTGAAAGTAAGATCAATTTACTTCACTTATAATCCGATAGCTCGCCAAGTAGCTTTTCGGGGTTAAGCCATGGCTCCGGAGATAACGTCAAATAACATGAAGAATTGATGTCTAAATTACCTACTTGCAAATGAAAGTAAAATCAAGTCACTTCACTTATAATCCGATAGCTCGCCAAGTAGCTTTTTGGAGTTAAGCCATGGCTCTGGAGCTAACGTCAAATAACATGAAGAACCTGATATCTAATTTCAGAAACGAAAGTAAAATCAAATCACTCACCAAGTAGCTTTTTGGGGTTAAGCCATGGCTTTGGAGATAACATCAAATGACATGAAGAACCTGATATCTAATTGTAGAAACGAAAGTAAAATCAAATCACTTCACTCATAATCTGATAGCTCGCCAAGTAGCTCTTCGGGGTTAAGCCATGGCTCTGGAGATAATGTCAAATGACATTAAGAATTTGATATCTAAACTAGCTAACAACAACAAATAAATAAGACTGAAATCAAAGCATAATTGAAATTGAAAAGCTAAAAAAATGAAGTCAATAGAGAGGCCAATCTCATGTCACTATTTGATGCAAAAATTATGTGAAATTGCTTGACCATAACCTATCCTAAAACACAATGATCATTGTTAGCAAAAGTATACAATGTTGGAAAATCATGTACAGGAGTGAAAGATTAAAATCATAAATGAATTGTGAAACATATACAGGTGAACAAGCTATGAAATATATACAATGGAAATAAGAAAACAATACATGAAAACTTTACAAAAAATAAAACAAAACCTCAGCCAACAGGGGCCCTCTGCATGGCCTTTGGTTAATACGCTGTCAACCCAAAAGTATGCTCAAACAGTCATAAGAAATAGGGTATTTTTATTGCAAAACAGAGGAAGTATCCTCTCGTTACAACCGCAGGACTAATGCTATAGCAACAATATATAAACTAATAGCAAGACTATATCAAGACTAACTACATGTGTTTGCAAACACGTTATTTATAGAGGAAATTACATAACTGTTTTTCTGTGAGAAACCTTCAGCAGGGGACACGTAAAAAGATAGAACCTATGAGCTTAGCATTTTGGTTGCCATGATCATTCAATCTACAAAAGGTGGATGTTGGATTTGCGTCGTGGAGACGGTCTACAATTGTCAAAAGGGATCCACGGATCTAGGAACGGTCTCAGACCTTTCACATGCTGAAAACAGAGACCTATTTGTTGTAGGACTCCTTGTTTGACCATCCTTTGACCAAGGCTTTCCTTTACGAATTTGACTGAATAGATAGGACATGGTCCATGTCAAGATCATTCCTGAACTTCCCACGTGCCTCGTTTTACTTTCCGACACCTATAACCTATAGATCAATAAAAATAGTTGTGGAACCACGAGTCAGCTGCGGAAAGTGGCTGCATTCCACAGTTGATGAGAAAAATCTAAGTCAAATAGAAAACACAAAAATATAGTTAGAAAACCACTTAAATGCTCTCTTAGAATCAATATTTAATGATCTTTGGTAGCTTATGAGGCACTGGTGTGAGAAAAAGGTCTAGGAAAGTATGTAGAAGAGAGGTAGTTTTAGGGCTCAACATACCCCCACTGTGAAGGTGTTGCATGTCCTCATGCAACCAAAACTGTGACCATCCTCCCTTCAGTTCATTTTTTCTAAGACCTCTGCTAATACATCCAACTTTCTTTTCTTCTTCCTTGGTACCACTGTCATCCTGAGCTTCCTCATTAGGCACCTATGTTTGAGGTTGATAAGGGCTCTACTCAACCTCCTGCTCTTTTTCTTCAATTTCCTATTTTTCTTCTACCACAGCCCAAGATGCAAGATGGTGTTGTCATGGATAATTTTATCCAACCTGCTTTGTTCTTTCAATGTTTCATTTTCCCTTTTGATGTGTCTATTCAGGACTTCTAATTCAAAAACTTCATGTTTTAGCTATTGGATTAAAACTTCCTGGGTTGTATTAGGCTGAGTAGATGAAGTGCCTTGGTCTGTTGCAGTTTTCTCCAACGATTCAATAAAATCATACATTTCTTGCTAGGTTGGATCTATTTCAGGTGTAGCCTTTCTTGGACTGATCCCAAAATCTGGTTGAGAAGGACTGATCTCAAAATCTGGTTGAGAAAAAGGAGAATGTTATGGGCTATGGTTAGGAGGGATTGTTGGAGACTATTCTGGTGTTTCTCCTCCTAATTCTATGAAGTGGGCCCCTTTAGTTTGCACTTTCTTCAATTTACTTTTAAGTCTAGAGCTCCTTCTTAGATTGTGTGAGCTAGTGTCTCCTTTCACTACACTCTGTTTTTCTTTCCCTTTTCCCTTTGCTGTAGCTAATTGTTCCTTAAGGTAGATTTCAGAAAGTATCTGATCCTCTTCTAAGGAAGGTTCTGTGGTTTGATAGGAAGCTTCAACATTTCTTTTCCATTTTAGTTTCACTTGCTTCCTAACCTCAGTGCTTTCTTTCCTACTTTCAAACAGCGTTTCTTCCTTACTAGTTTCTTTAGCTATGTTAGTAGGAGTATCCTGAATGTTCACACTTGTTTTCCTTCTCCTACTTTTCCTTGTTGAGCTACCTTCAGGTGTTTCAGGTGGGTCCTGAAAGAAGTTTCTAATTAAAAACTATTCCCAAGTGTCCTTTCTTTCCTTCAATTGTTTGTCAATCATAATTTTAACAAGGTCGTGATGGTAAAGGTGAGGCTCTACATCATCCAGATTCTTTTGTACAGTTGTGGACATCTTTTTCAAGCTACTCAGCTGGAAATAAGGCAAATTGATGGTTTGATTTTCCAAAAAATTCATTAGTAACCTGATGTGGTACATGTACATGGACCCAAACCATCCTTCACATGTAATAAACTTCTGAATTATCAATAATAAACTAGTCCACTTTTCCTCTAGAGCAGAAATAGGGATTCCACATTTGAAAACAGTTATAACCATACTTGGGTTATGGAAAATAATCCTCCAGGCCCTCTCATCAAAGTCTTTGTTTTTGAACCATTATTCCCCCTCCCGTGGGAGCTCCGTTGCTGCTGCAATGGATGCCTCTGTGACTGAAAATTTCAGATCTCCTACCTCAACTTCCACACCATTAAAAGACCTTGCAAATGTCTTCGTGACTTCTTTATTGTGACCTCTGATTTTTTGAATAAATTGCAGCTAACGTGCCTTCCTTAATATGTTTTTTAACTATGGATAACCCTCCATGAATTTAGGCCCGTCTGGCTCTGTTCTTACCAAAAGGCCCATTCCTTCCTCCTACCTTAAAAATACCTCTGTGAGTGATGGACTATAAGTGATGGATTGACGGAGGTGGAATGGTTGTGTGAGTGGAAGATGGAGAAGGACTGTGGAGCAACCACTAGTTGTAAAACAAAAGAACACAGAGCATGCAGTGAAAATGTGTTCACGGAACGGAGGCTTGTATAAACAGGCCAGAACTAACAAATGCAACTTCAATGGAAGAGTATGAGTCTGGCATAATTTTGAATTAACAGGTTGCAGAGTGGACGTTAGCACGTTCATAAAATGACTGCGGATTTGTGCGGCAGAGAAGAGCCGTGGTCAAATAGATTACATCTTCATAATTACCCGATTCAACATGTGGAATGCCAATGCACAATTAAGTACGAGTTAGATTAGGAGGCGAATCATGAGGCCGTTAGAAATTGATGCGGAATTCGTGGTGGAATTATGCAAAGGTCATGTAGGAGTTATGAAATCTATCAATGCGAATCATTACACATAATGGAGCTGGTGGTTTCACAACTATATAGATTATGTGTTTTAAAATGCTATTTGAAATGAATTTTGCCCATACCTTAGAATCTTACCACTTTCGTTCACTGACCTTTGATTGGCTGCTTCTTGCTAGTGCTTTAGGTGCTAACATCTTCAAAATATCTTCCTCTTCTATTCCTACATTTGGTTTTCATCATTATTTGGCTAACATCTGATTGTCAGTGCTAAGTAACAGAGTATTAGCTGCAGAAACTGACACAGTGAACATATGACTTGGTGAAGTGAATGAAGATGGATGAAAATGAATGATGACTGAGTGAATGATATATGAAAACTTGACATGAAAGGACTTTTATTGGCGAAATGTGATGGTGAAATGGAATGAAGTGAAGTGAAGTGAAATGACATGAAATGGAACAACTATGAATGAAATGAGAAGGATTTTTTTTTGGAAAATATAGGGCATCAGAAGTTTCTGATTTTTGCCCTGTATTTTCTATATAAGACTGCCAATTAGTGATTGGTTTTCAGGCTTATACAATTTTTTTTTTTTTTTAAGAAACAGTGAAAAGAACAAAGACTAGGCTGGTGGAGAAGAAGGATTCTTCTTCACTAGCCTTATTGTAGAATTATCTTGAAAGATTTTGACAAATTCCCCCTTTGAGAGTGGCTTGCGATAGATCTTCAATCCGTGACCATTCACAATGGGAGGAGTTTGATACTCATCAATGGTTTTAATTCTTACTGCTCCATTGCTAAAAACTTCATCAATCTCATATGGCCCAAGCCAATGAGTCTGAAATTTACCTTTGAAATCTTTGAAATTGGAATCAAATAGCAATGCCCAATCTCCTTCTTGAAACTTTTTCTCCTTGATGTATTTGTCATGCCACTTAGCTCTTTGATATTGAATTAGATTATTTCTTAGGATTTCTTCTTGTCTGATCTCATCTAGTTCATTCAACTACTCCATTCTATGCTTTTGAGCTTATGATAGATCCATTCCCAAATGAACTGCCATCTTGAAGGTCCTAAGTTGGAACTCACTGGGGAGTAGAACTTCTTTCCCATAAACAAGTTCATAGGGAGAATGTCTTGTTGTGTTCCTCCATGTAGTTTTGTAGGCCCATAAGGCTTCAGGAAGCCTTTCTTCCCAATCACTTATGTGTAGATGAACAGTCTTGGTAATGATGCCTTCAATAACTTTGTTTGTGGACTCTACTTTACCATTTGCTTGCGGATGGTAAGGAGTAGATTTTCTTTGCTTGACCTTGTACTCTTCCATCAAATTCTCCGCCAATTTGGATGTGAATTGACCTCCTTGACCTGTCACAATTTCTCTTGGAACACCAAATTGAGTAAAAATATCCTCATAAAGAAAACTACTAACTGAATGCTCAGTAGCAGAAAATAATGCTTTGGCTTCTACCCATTTAGTGACATAATCAGTACATACCAATATATACTTTTTCTATTTAGACGGTGGATTAATAGGTCCAATCAAGTCTAAAGCCCATTTTTCAAAGGTTTCGATGAGTACCTATGGTTGTAATGGCATCTCATTTGAGAGGGTAGGTTTCCCTACTCTTTGGCAGCTGTCACATCTTTTGACATATTGTTTTGCATCTTTGAAGAGGGGTGGCCAATAATATCCTAAAGAAAGGATTTTTTAGGATATCCTTTTGTCATCAAAGTGTCCGTCGCATGGTTCATCATGACATGCTTTGAGAATATCAGGCATTTCGTCTTCCCTGACACATCTTCTGATCACAAGATCTGGCCCTGTTTAAAACAATTCATTAGAAATCCATGAATATTTTGAACTCTCCTGAATAATCTTTCTCCTTTCACTAGGAAATAAATGTGGAGGTAGTTTCCCTGTAACCAAATAGTTAGCTATATCTGCATACCAAGGAGTTTTATTAGTTACTGTAAATAAATATTCATCAGGAAACTTGTCCTCTACAGGAGAATCTTCTTTAGTATTCTGAATCCTAGACAAGAAATCAACTATTGTGTTTTGTTTCCCTAGTTTATCTAACACAGTACTATTGAATTCCTGTAAAAGTAGGAGCCACCTTGTAACTCTGCCATTAGTAATGGGTTTGTTCATTAGATATCTAATTGCAGGATGATTAGTATGGATAAAAGTTTCATAACCTGTTATATAATGTCTGAACTTATTGATTGCATGAACAATAGCTAAGAATGTTGAGATTGCAACAAGATGATGGAGCTTAGTGAAAAGAGTCACCTTCATTAAGTGGGCCCGCAGGAAAATTATGGTGCAAAGTCTATTTTTAGACATGTGGATCATGTCTATGAGTTGCAGGATGTTGTTTATGGATGATTGGTCAAGTTGGCAAAAATAGATGGACTTCTATTTGTAGACAACAGCAGTGACATTGTCAAGTCTAATTATAGAGCAGTCAAATATTATTAGCTCATAATAATATTTAGACTATAAACTTTATCTTATTCTCTTGGAGCACTTTAGTTTGAGCTACATATGTGGCACATGCAGCTGTCAGAAGGAAATACGTTTTCTTTGTGGGTCAGTTGAGTTGTTGCATGCATGACTTCAGTTAGAACTCAATCAGTTGAGTTTGGTGGAGTTGATTGTGGAGTTGATGGAGTTGTGTTCAGTTTGACTTGGTTAAACTAGTTGTAATTAGTCTAACTACAAATAAACTAATGATGAGTTGTTAAACTAATTATTAACTCATAATGCAACTAAAGAATACATCAGTTAACTCAGTTGCATGTCAGTGCATGTTCAGTTCAGCAGGGACAAGTGTTAGAGGATCAAATTGCTATTAGTTGTGACTATAGTTGTGCATGAGGATTTGCAAAATCAATGGGATTGAGTTATGCCAATGAGAATTGGCCAATACCACGTGATTACAGCCTTTGCTCATGTGATTCCCAGTGTGAGTGATTTTTTTGAGGTAAATATGAGTTTGGTTCAACCATTCTCATCCATTCTTGTGCAGGTATTGAGCAATGGAGGCAGGCAAGTAGTGGAATAGATTTGGAGATTAGATCTGAGTTGTATTGTGTGTAACAGGTGGAGATAGTGTTGGATACTTGCGAAGAGTATTGTACTATGTTTGTTACATGTTCTCAATCAATATAATATATAGATAGTTTGGGTTTTTAGTGAGATGTTTCCCCGGGAAAATACTGTGTTGATATGTTTGATTGATGCTTCTATGTGCGCATGTTATTGTTTCTTCTTCTGTAAATTGATGATCAACGTAGAGGAGGTTATGTATTATGCATGTATTCCACAATAGTGTATAATCAGGATAATCTCTATGAATATGTGTCATATTATTCAAAATTTCTACATGGTATCAGAGCTGTTGATCATCATATCTACTATTCAGGAAGTGTTTACATCTTATTTCTTCAGGTAGAGTCTGTAATCGGGCCAGGTAGCCTTTGGATTCATCCTTCCTTTGGAAGGTGAGATATCCAGTGAATGCCCATACATTCGATCTCTATACAAGAAATACCTTGTTCTCACGAATTCTAGATCGGAAGCAGTTGAGTTTTGAGCTGGTGGAATTCGAATTTGCAGCAGTGTTTTCTTGGTGTCAACGAGACAACATCTTTCAACGGATTGCGATTGGAGTATGCTCTTGAGGGAAGCTCAAACTATATTTCATGGAAGGACAGGATGGAGGCAGTATTGGATGATAACGGGCTAAAGGAGTTCATAGAGATGGATGTCCCAAAGCCTACTGATGCTTGGCAAACGAAGACCGCAAAATGTCGAAGGATTCTATTGGAGGGCGTGAAGGATCACAATGTTTCCAGCCTCCATGGAAAGGCTACTCCATATTTGATGTGGAAATCATTAATAGAATTATTCCAAAGCAAGAGCGATCAGAGGAAGCTAACGCTCAAAGATAAACTCAAAAACATCAAATGCGAGAAGGGTGACAGTATGCCCAAGTATCTCACGAAGTTCACTCAGTGTCGAGATGAGCTGGGATGTGTGGCGGTTACTGTCGATGATGAGGACTTGGTGAGCTTGGCTCTCCTTGGTCTTCCAAAGAGTTGGCATTCCTATTAGGACTGTATTAATGGTCGGGAGAAATTTCTAGGATGGGAAAGACTGTGGTCAAATCTTGTGCAGGAGGAGATCAGGCGAAGTACCAAGGATGGATCTTCATCAAAGGGATTTGATGAAGAAAATTGTGCTTTGGCTACTAAAGAAAAGAAAGGGAAGAGCAAGAAAGCTTCTCAGTCTGGTGCGAAAGGCAAGAAGCAGGACATGTCCAAGGTGAAGTGTTTTCACTTCACCAGCACGGACACTGTGCCACTAATTGTCCGCAGAAGAAGAAGAACAAGCAAGCTGTTGGATCTACAGCAGGAGAGGCTCTAGCATCACAGTTTGAGCTTTATTTTTCATTGATCACATGCTTGGTTTCAAGTGTGATGGGATCGGTGTGGTTCTTAGATAGTGGTGCATATTTTCACATGACGGGAGATAGAGATTTGTTTTCTGATCTGGAGGACAAAGATCTTGGAGTGCACATCGAGATGGGCGATGATGGTAGATACAGTGTGACCAGTGTCAATACCATTTCCTTTGAGAGGGATTCTAGTAAACCCTTCATATTGAAGGAAGTCATGCATGTTCCAGGATTGAAGAGGAAGCTTATCTTTGTGGTGATGTTAGAAGACAAGGGGTATGATGTTGTTTTCAACAAGGGAAAAGCTTTCCTGCGCAGCAAGACAACTGATGAGACCCGGAAGATAGGGGTTCGATTAAGGAACCTTTATCAGTTGCATGTAGATGGATGTGCAACAATGGCAGGCAAGCCAGAAAGATTGGTGAGCCAGAATGATGGCAAGTTGTGGCACAGGAGATTGGGTCACCTTCACCATGGAGCCTTGAAGATACTGCAGCAGATCACTACAGGGCTTCCTAAAGGCACACTTGCGCAGTAAGATCAGTGCAAGGGATGTTCTTTGGGGAAGTTTGTGAAAGCCACCTTTCACGAGAAGGATAGTCACGCCACGGCGATCCTTGAGAGAATTCACACAGATGTGTGTGGACCTTTCCCAGTAGCTTCAACAGCAAAACACAGGTATTATGTGATTTTTGTTGATGATTTCTCTCGTAAGTGTTGGATCTTCTTCATGCAGAAGAAGAGCGAGAAACATATTTCAAAGTTCTGTGAATTCAAAGCAGCTGGTCGAGAAGGAGTTGGGGAAGAAGT
>APFE031043490.1:0-13082 GCA_000404065.3 Pinus taeda | reverse complement strand
CCCCCCCCCCCCCCCTCTAACCCCCCAGTTGACTACGTGGGCTAGTTGTGGAAAGACTATAACACAACCCAACATTCCGTAGGTTTTCAGGGAATCCTATAGGTTTTTAGGACAACCTTTTATAGCCGACTTGTTTTGTCCATATCTCCCAAAGAGTAGAATGGATTGATTTGAATCTTTTTGAGCATATTTCCATCATCATTATTCACCTCTTCATAAAAAAAGTTTGGTCAATGGATGCATAGATTTCGAGAAAACCAAAAATGGCTAAAGGTGATGGAGGCCGATTTATTGGAAATTGTGCATTGGAATTTACTAAAATTTCTTGGGCATGTTACCATCATCAATAGGCATCTCTCCCTGAAACAGATTGGCAAATGGATGCATGGCTTTCAAGTTACGGCAAAAACAAATTTCTTCTCTATGTATTTTTGTTTCCTGTAGTAAAACAGAGCATCCTGTAGTTTTTCAGGACAACAAGAAACTTGAATGGTAGAAGCTTGAGAATGATGGGTGGATGTTGGAAGTAGATGAGGGTGATGGATTGGCATGGCCTTGACCTTGTTGGAGCATTTGAGCAAAGGAGGAGAAAGTCAAAATTTGGCTTCTTTTGACTAGGCTTGACCAATTTTTCTTTTGGTACCAACTTGATTTTGTTGCTTGCAAACGTTGGAGAGTACATGGATTCATCAGAGAGATCTATGAAGAAAAGTTTTGAATTTTTTGATTTTTTCCCTTTTTTTTTCTTCTAGGCCTATTAGCCGCCTCAAGGAGGTTTTCAACTAGTAGGTTTGCCTAATTGCCTCAAAGGAGGTTTTCACGTAGGATCTTTTCTTTTTTCCCATTCCATTGACTGCCTCATGGAGGTTTTCAATCAATGATCCAATATGAAGCACCTCAAAGGTGGTTTTCGCCTGAGATTTTTATTTTTCTCTTATTTATTTACTTATTTTTTTTTTCTACTCTACTCTACTTGAAAAACAAAATCACTTTCAAGTATAAGAATACTTCCAATGGAGCCATGTGCACATCAAGATTACATACAAAATGATGTGTAGGCTTGAAATGTATGCTTTGACATGTACCTAGATTTCAGAGACTAAATGATTTGACCTTGATGATATCGAGCACAATTGAAGAAGAGAGTATTGTTGCAACTTAATGGATATTATGAACCATATTTCAATATAGTTGTGATGCCTCTAGTCCACTTGCTGATTTGGACCATCTTGGATGCCTTTTTCTATCATGACCTTCAAGCCTTCCTCTTTTTGTTGATTGTTCTCTTGAATACTTGGAGGATTTGATGGTAACCACGAGGGAGCTCTCTTGATATATGATTTTGAAGTCTGCTCTTCCTCAAGTGCAACCCATGATTAAGTGGTCTCCTCATTTGAATATTCTTCTTTTGGATGTGGTACTTTAATGATATCAAGATAATATCTTTTTTGAAATAATCTTCCTGAGCTACGATGAATACTATTGATCTCAAGAGGAGATGTTTGGAAGTGTTGTACCTCAGCATTGTAAGTGGGCTGAGCTACTTCAATGTGTGGGTTTGGAAATGGTGGTACAGGTAGTTGAGTAGGAGTGGATATTTGAGATGGATGTGGTTGTAGTTGTGGTTGTAGTGGAGATGAATGGTATGGATAATATGGATTTGGGTATGGAGGATATTTAGGAAAATACTGAGGATATTGTGGATGGCTCCCACAATTTCCTTGCCAACCTTTTTGCCAATATTGATTTTGGGGTTGATATGGCCAATGTTGCCAAGGAAAGGGTGTGTTCCAATTATGTTGAGGTGGATATGCATAACCTTGAAATTGTGAATTAGGTTCTTGCATCATTTTAGGTTCAATAGGCTGCTATGGTCCTCTTGGAGCTACATAACATAGCTGCATTGGTGATTGACTTTCTCCATTGTCCTCTTGGTAAAATTCCTTCAACTTTGGTAATGATGGACAATGTTTAACATCATGTGATTATGCAACACAAATATCAACATTTTATTTTTCTTGATCCTGCATTCTTAACATTTCTACTTGTTTTTTTAGATTGCTAATAATTTATGTTTTAAAATCATCAAACAAATTTCCAAGTTTAGCTTATCTTACCGATCTTGATGCTAATTTACCTACTCTTAATTTTCCTCTTGATATGTGTTTGCATGTTTCGAAAATTTCTTCAAATGATAATTGGTATACATAACCTCTACTCATGAGATCAAGGAGATCAATCCACACATCCCTAATTGTTCTATGTAAGAGGGTTTTTAGTGTGTCGGATCCTAAATGGTGTATTTTTTCCCTCTTAACATTATACATGGACCTCTCCATTAGATCCTCTAGAGTCTCATATTATTTTTTGTTCATTCTAAATATTTCTTCTTTTAGATCATGATCTTTATATTTTTCTACAACTATCTTTTGCATATCATTCCACGATCTTATCGAATTAGTCCCAAAACTCATGAACCATTTAAGAGCTCTATCATTCAATGTTGTCGGAAACAATCTCAATTTTGGAGTTTTTAATAAGTAACCATAAGATCTACAAACAATTTCAAATTCAAAGAGAAAGGTTTCCGGATCCTCTCACATCAGACCATAAAATTTTGTATGAAAACATGGAGGGATGTTCTTCATGTGCACACTACCATCAGTATCTTGAATGAGAAATCCTAGAGGATCTTCCTCATTATCATCATCTCCATCCATTTATTCCTCATTCTTTATCATATTCTTCTTCTACCTCCAAAAGTGAATGGTGATGTGGCTCTTATTGCACCACGTGATCAATTGGGGGGGTGAGTTGGTGTTGGAGATTTTTTTTATTTGTTTTTATGATTGAATGAAAACACTAATGCAATGCACTTTTCTATTTTTGAAATGAAATATGCCTAATGGAATTAATTTTTTGTTTTTTCAAAAAGTAAAAATAAATGAATCAACTAGGGAAGAAAACAACACATACTTTGACACCTCCTTAACAATGGTGCCAAAAAGTGATGAGCCTCGGTATTGCAACAAGAATGTTGCAACTCCCAAGGCTACCAACTTTAATTATCAACCAGGGGTTCATACAAACCTAAAAGGTATCAACACTATATGTGCAACATACATTGTATCCTTCTTTTGCTGTCATGATGTAATGGAGTCCATGTACTGAAGTCAAATCCTAAACTAATTTCAGAAAATGAAATGTTTGAAATGGAACCATAACCTATTGCAAGAAAGAAAGCACAAGGAAAGAAACCTATTCTAATTGCATAAATATCATGAACTAAATGTAAAAGAAACCTAGCTTAACCTATTTATCACATGTGATGATTTAAACTAACTAAGCATGAAATATGATCTAGAGAGTACTAACTGTTATGTGCATGTGTAAATATCAAAGAACTCATATTTTAAAATCTTTTTGCTTTATAAATGCAAATTCTAATATTTCCTTGATGTTTGGTAGGGGAGACAAGTGTGGAGCAAGAGGGTTAAAATGGTCTTGATTACATGGAGGTCAAATAGAGGCCTAATCCCAACTTCAATGATGTTTTTTCTCAATTTAGGCTCAAAAAACGCTTTCCTACATGATGCTACAGTGATTTCCTATAGGATGCTATAGTGGTTTCCTACAAGATCCCCTGATTTACTACAATATGTTACATATTTACTATACAAAATTATAATTCATCGAATGACCAATAAAATCAAATACAAATTGAATGGGACAATTTTTTTTTATTAACTAGGATGTCGCAGGTCCCCGTTCCATGTGGAATCACTCAAAAAGACCTCTGTTAACCCATGCTAAAAAATAGAAAATCATTACTAGTCAAAAATATAGAAATTTGGGAACTAGTGAGCTAGTAAATCTAAAAAATATATAACCTAATCATGTGAAAATGCAATGGGGTAATTTTTGCTATGAACTAGAATGTTTTTTTGATCTAATTCAAGTGGAACCAACACAATTGAAGATCATTAGCATGCTCTAAATAACATAAATTTGTTCTTTTCCACAAAGGAGTTCGAGAAATCTAGTTTGGGAATAAGAAGACTAATCCAAGAAACTCAATGATTAATATGAACTTCCAAAGATTTTCCAAGGATTAAATAATTCTTGTGATCCTGCAAAAGAACTTAGATCAACCATTTAACTCAATCCTACAACAAGAAATCATTAATATTAAATGTAGAAGTAGAAAGAAACAAAAACAAGAGATGGTTGTGAATAAGAAGTGAAAAGAAGGAAATAAAATGACACAAAAGGGAACTGAGGCTCTTGGGATGGCCAAGCCCAAGGAAACTCAAATACCTATGGAGGAGAACAATATTTAGAAGCTGAACATCATACCAATCTTCATTATTTTCATCAATACAATTACATCCCTACATGAAAATACAATGGAGCTGCATAAATACTAGTTCTCTCCATAAGAACACTAATATAAATCTTTCCCTAGAGGAAAATTCGACTTGGTACTTATACAAAACGATACTATTTTGTTGCAAATGTAAAGAAGTATTTCATTTATCATATAGATGTTCATGTGCATTCTTTGAGGATGGATATAGTCATACATCTAGTAGTTCTGAAGAATGAACTACATTCATATCAATTACAGATAAGGATATATAGAAGAATGTTAATGCATCCCTCATAGTGATGAAGAAGGAGATGAAGGTGAAATAGATCTTGGCTGTCAATTTGCTAGTAAGACTAAAAGAGTAGAAGAATATGTAGATGAGAAGCTCATCTCTACTCTAGAATTAATGAAAATGAAGTGACAAGAAGAATAAGAGCTTGAGAATAATGAGTTGAGAAAAGTAATTATTGATTTGAATACTCAAAAAGGAGAACTAAACAAACTAAATGACCTTGAAAAGTTAGTGGAGTAAGAGAGAAGCTTTCTATCAGAGATAAGAAGTTTAGACAATTTCATTGAGAAATGATTTAGAAAATTATAGTGATAATTTGTCTCAAAATCAAAAGCTTGAAAAGGGGTCCAAGATCTTGGATGATATTCTTAGCATTCAAAGGTATCCTCCAATTAATAATTCTCCCAGATTTAAGAAGGAATCAATGTCTAAGAAAGATAAATTCAAAAAAATTGTTACTCATGCTAAGGTCGGTAAAGGACCCAACGAAAGGAAGGTAAAATAAGTGTTGGAAAAATGTAGTGAAGAAAACATAAACAACAAATTAGTAATAAATTATAAAATTCGATTATATTAAAACTTCAAGAATCAATAGTTAATAAATTCTTAAGGCAGTAATTTCATCATCTAGGGAGATCGAGTGAAGAACTATGAGAGATCCTTTCACTATCAAGGAAAAATAACCTCGAAGGAAAGGTACATTCCGGTATAAAATGTTCTTTAATTTATATTATTTTTCTTGCAACAATTTTGGTCATAATAACATTGAATGTTCATATTATGTAAGAAATGAATGTATGTTGGGGCGAAGCTTTTAAAAAGTGTGACTAGGTTCGATCTTCAAAATGACATGTAATTATGATTTTATGTAATAAATGAAAAGAAGAAAAATAAAATTACTGTATTACTTCCATCATGGGTTTCATGAGGAAGATATTTTATTTTAGTTGAGACTTCCATTGAGAGTCCTTAGGGATTTTTCCATCTAGTCATTTTCATGTAATGAAGTCATGTTACATATTGTAAAGAATCATATTTGTTCTTGTAAGTAACCCTCCAAGACAGTGTCACTAGCCCTCACTAAAATCGTCTTATAATATAGAGAAGATTCAAGAGAGATCATGCCAGCCTTCTCTAGGGATCATGTCAGCCTAATCGAGATGAGCCAATCACTATAAATACCCATGTTTGTCCTCATTTCAAAGTAAGCAATTTGGTGAAGAATGTCATCAAGAAGAAGTGCGAAAACCATACTAAAGAGCCTCTAGAGCAACGAAGGAACAAGGAAGGATAGTGAAGGGGAAGGGTCATCATTGGAGGAATTTTTTCGTCCATTTTACCTTCACGTGCAAAATATTTCAGTTCCGAAGTTGGCTAGGATAGACCGAATCTTGTAGCCATATAAAGAGTGATGAATTTTGGGAAGAGGCTTTGCTTAAGGAGGTTGAATACGGAAGTGAAAGGAGTCTCCCTCTTGAAGAGACTATAAAAGGAGTGAAATTCATCTAGGGTTTTTTTTAGGGTTGTAGACTTGTTGATGGTGCTTGACCTACCAACATGTTAGTGGATCTCCTCGGTAAGAAGTCCCAACTAGGCCTCAGACCATTTGGTGTAGGAGTCCTAGCAGTGGGTCATACAGTATTTCCTTCAACATGGTTGCACGCAGAGGCAAGTAAGATGTCCTTGTTGGTAGCAAGGGTGTGACATGCCCATCAAGCCAAGGAAGGTGTATGAATAGTTCTAACACATAGAAAGTGATGTGAGCGCACCTGTGAAAGCACATAGCTAAGAAGGGAAAACATGAGAAAAGATTCATCACAAATTGGAAAGAAAGTAAGCTAACAATCCAAAGTGATGGTTAAACCAACAACACATCTTAGTAAGACTCATACATACTGATACAGAAAGAGTCCATACATGCATGCGTAAGAAAACATATACATATATCATTAGAGTAACCAATATAGCTGAAATACAATAACAACATATGCATGAAACATGTTGGCTCTGTTATATTAAGAAGTAAAAGTTTGAATCATACAATACAACCATGACAAACCACTAGTCCTGGTAGCGGAACGTTACAATCACTACCACCTACTCCTCCAAATAGATGTACTAGCTCTACACTGTGGAGAAGCTAAGGCTCATTCCAATACTCTTCAATATTTCTCCAAGATACTCTTATTGTAAGCTTGGTTGAAAAAAATCCTATATAGTGAGTTATGAGGGACTATATATAGCAAAGGATAGGGTGACCCTTGAAATTCCCCTTTGTGATTGTTCATCTACCCTCATGACTCTTCAACTACTATATGAATGTTACATTCAACTATCAACACTTAAACTTCCACTTGACAAGACGTTACATACAATCTGCACATGTACCCATGTGAGACAAAAATAGCCTTGAGTAAGCCATGCAAGACATCACTATGAATCAGATAATTGTGGGAATACTAACTCTTCGACATCCTCATGATGGTTGATGGTGGTGAACTGATACCAAGATCGGTAGTCCACGATGGTGTCCACGTACTCTGTGGTGAAATATTTTTGGAAACAAACTTTTTCCTCCGTTGCATCTAGGTACATTGCTCTAGCTCCCCTATCCAACTCGTCTAATAACATGCACATCATTGTCTTGAGTGTGGTCAGACTAATGACATAGTGATGCATAATCTCTACACTGATCACAATTCTACGATGGTGGCTATGTGTATCAACTCATAAAATTACAAGTCAAGCTCTAGTTGGACTTGCGCCTTTGTATTTGCTTTAGTGAGTGTCCCAATAGATGGGATCGAATGTGCCCGCACAACAACATCCATGCTTCTGAACACCCATGCATGGGAAGCGTACGAACTAGTGATAAGCTCCGGGAATTCTTCATAGTTTGGGATTTGACTCCAGATGGATGCCTTCAACTCGACTGCTCTGGGCTTATTCATCTTGGGAAAGTGTAACAGGGCTCCCTTATATCTCATTGTCAATGTTTTCATGTGGTCAACAACAGTATGCAAGTTTGACAAGATACATGCTCTCCTAGCACATCGCTGCTATCAATCGTTGAGATGCAAAACTACCTTATGCATAGTACTAAATCTCGAATATAATGCCCGCATGACTATCTCAAGGGACGATACTTCATCTAGTATCACCTTCTTCAACTCTGCTAGGGTGGATGATGTAACGAGTTCTCCTCCTTGCTTGGCCATCTATAACTCCTTATCTATTTTCTCCTTCTTTGCTATCAATAAGAGAAAACTTGAGCTAGTGGCTTAGACATATGATTTGATAGCATTAGCCAATGCCGCTGGATGCTTACGCACATTAGATACAATCACTCATTCCTCAAACTGTGCAAGAGATGTGTTGTCATCCAAAGTAGACACTCCGTGTGATTTCACAACTCTATGTTGTGTCTTGTTGAATGATATGTTGTGCATCTCTTCCTCCGGATTGTCTCCAAAGATCTCAGTGTCTACTTGGTTGCTTGGGACCTACTCTCCTTTCAGATGTGATGAAGCTAGGTAGATCGACCTCTTGGTGGTAAGGTATGAGGTTGATGTCTTTCTCTAACTCAAGCCGCTCCATCTACGTATCCATCTTCTCAAGTACTCGTTCGATCTCTTGAGCAAAGTCCTGCTCCTGCGATTGCTCACCTTGTCTGCTTTATGCCAGCTGCTCAAATGAGTCTACTACCTATACGTGCATAGTTTCATATGTCTATAGATGTTGTACCGCCTATTGTATTTGTCCCTACTACGCTTCCTTCTCCTGTCTATGCAGATCATGTTCCTTCTGGAGTTGTTGCTTTAACTTTTGCAACTCCTTCATTGTTTCCACCATCCTTTGTTTTTTCTCTACCTTTGTGAGATCCTCTTGTCGCGTTGTTTCCTCTTCGCCTCTATTTCCAAAGTTGCTTTCTCCACAAGTGGGTCTGCTCTCAACTTCCATCTTTTATCTACATCTACACTATTGACAATCTTCCTTTTTCCTTTGTCACGTGCCGAAATGTTTACCTCTGCTACTACTGCTGGTGCTCTCTTAAATGTTGCTTCGCTACTATTCCACAATGATGCAAACCATTTCATTGGGCTTGAAGAAGCTATGACAATATATCCATGGGTCTTCCTCAACCCAATGACATGCCCCATGGATCCATGAAAATTACACTCTCACGCAGTGATCCTTCACAAAGAAATGCGAGTCATAGGGATTGAAGCTTCAGGTGCCGAAAGTAAATTTCTTGAACCCTTATGTTGTGGCATCTACATGCTTGAGATTTCCTATCTCGTACAACCAAACCCACAATGAAAGAGTGGGCCAAGGTTCCCTCTTCCTTTGGTGTAGTCTAGCTGATAGTCCTGCCGAGATGTGGTATGACACTTCTTGCATGACGAGCTTGTCCATGGAAAATTTTGGCAAAACATGTGGAGGCTTCTCCACATTTTACATCCATATGAAGGTTGCAAATGATGATGTATACCAATCTTCTATGCCAATCAGTGCCTCTGTTGTTGCCTTCGACATGCAAGGTGTATTCTTCTCAAATATCATCTTGTACACTGGGGTGACAAAATGGTCTGAAAATTGTGTGATGAATCCGCGGAAGCTACATTCAAAAAACATTTTACAATAAGAGTTCACAGAGGTTTCCACTGATGTCCATGCTGATTTAAGTCCAGGAACTTCTGGTGGGCACAGATTGCATCCAAGATGTAAGCGAACATGTATATTTCTGCTTGCTAACCTTTGCATAGATGCTAAGCTCCTGTTACATGTTCCTTTAACCTATGAGTCAACATGTCCGACCAGTTGCATGCTTTTCCTTCACTCACCAGTTGGTGTAACATGATCACCCAACTCTGCGGGAAGGTCTCTGTGCTCTCTTGGCCATACAAGCGACATGAAAAAATGACCAAGCACTGATACGCCTTCCACAGTATATTGATCTTGTAAATGTGGTTGGGTGTCATCCTAAATTTTGCTGGCTCCTTCACCCAATGCTTCAAGATATCCCTAGAGTTTCCGTTGTTGTTGTGTATTCTGAAGGGTGTGTCCATGGTGATCACTAGGTTTGGAAAGTAGTACATTTGCTGATAATCCTGTGTCCTAAAGGTAGCAATATCTGTCCCACTAACATTTCTCAATACCATCATCTCAAGTTGAGTGTGTGAGACGATCCAATGTATCATGTCCGCACATGGGAACATGACATACCTGCATGCAATCCAGTGTAAGCCAGACTTGTGAATGTTCACATAGACTTGGCAGTCTTCAAGATCTTCCCCAAATGTGCCTGAGAATGCATAATTGACCTACTTCCATTTTAGCTTGATGTCCTTATCTACAATCAACTTGGTGTCTTCATAAATCGACAAACTCGTAGACACTTGCTTAACTGCTTCTCCAGTTGCAATGCACAATCCAAACTGGCATGTGCGGTTTTGATATTGTGCAATGTGTAATTTCATCTTGTAAGTGATGTAGGCCTAGGGACTACATTGCGCCATTTTCTAGGCCAACAGACACTGCCTCTCAGAATTGTGAAAAAGAAGACTAGAGGAAACTATTTGGCCATATTTGCACATTTTCTAGGAGGAAGGCAAAGCTTTCTCTCTCAGAATTGCGCAATGCTATCTGGGAAAGGCAAAGTCTCGGCCAAGGTTTCCTAGACCCACTGACGAACAACTAAATATGAATATGTGAATTCATGACGATACTAAGTATAAGAAAGAGTGAACGATCATCCATGCAAACAATAAATGTAAGATTAAAAAAATAGAAAAACATGCATGTGTGTGAAGCGAGTCTCTGAATCGGAAACCATTTGTGTGAAACAGTGTCATGCATGCGACAATAGTGAGAAGCAAAGAAAAATCGAAACAGTGCTTGTACATGATAACATGCATTTAAACGACAACAAACATTCACAGAAATCAAGCAGACAACACTCACACAAGCCAAAACACAAAAAGCGACAGAGATAATTCAAAACACAAATAAAGCAAACTTACTTGAATGTGTCAAAGATTATTGATGTGATGTGGGATGTTAGAGATCCGAGATCGATGTGAAGAATGAGCTCTAAAGGTTGAATAAATAAGTTTGAGGCTCATGACGCACATGCCACAAATCTAGGAAAAATCGACAGTTGGAGGAATGTTTCTAAAACAATCTTTGAATATAACTTCCAACTGTTAAAAATAGATTGCTAAAATATAGGGATACTTTTTGCATGTTGTTTTTTTGTATTCCAGGAAAAATCAGCCCATGCATGCAAGTCAAGTTGATGGGTCTTGGGCGGAACCAATCAACCTGAAGGTACATGCAATAGCGTGCTTGAGTGAGAGGAATTTTCGTGCAATTTCAGGGAGGAAGCTAGGCTAGTTGTCTAGATGGATTTCACAATTTCTTGGAGGAGCAACTGGTTACTACCCAAAAAAGCACAATTTCTAGGCTGAGCTCCTATGCTGGGCTAGATTGTGCAATTTTCCTTAGGAAGGCAGTTTGACTGGATTGCGCAATTTCTGAGCCCAACAGATTTGCACAATTTATGGAGGGAAGGTTGGTTACCCTCCAGAATTGTGAAATTTTATGAGGGAGCTGGCCAGCCAGCAGCTAGCCCAAGTTTGGGCTGGCAGCATATGAGGGGAGTGAAGCAAACCATCATGCATAGGTTGGCAAGCTTCTGAAAAACCAACGAGGCTTATGTACATGATAGTACAATAAATGTTACTATAGATTTTTGGTAGGGAGGCTCCAAAATGAAGCTAAGGCAAAATTTTGAAGGGTGGTTGTAGCTACTACAACACTTGGCGACACACTGGTAGAACTCCAGCTCTCTAAATGGACCTTGTTCATGAAAAGAAACTCTAACACCTCCGAAAGTATTTTTCAATTCTCTATTCATCATGGTTTCCACACTTGCTTGATTGTAAAATGTAGCATTTGTCAAGCTCTTGGTTAGTCGGAAACATTCCAAGCCAAGCAAACATAATTGTTTTGATTAGGGATGAGGGGTATATTGGTGCACAAGTAGTATGGTCATCTGAGTTTAAGTTTCATCTCTGGTGTTGCTTTGCTACCAGTAGACCTGGATAGTACCCCGACGGAGTCAAGCAGGAACACAAGAATCGCTCCACTGCAAGTGAGCCTGGTTAGTACCTCAACGGAATTACTTGCATCACCTCTCTACATAGGAAGCATTTCTCTCATTTTTCCTTATTCATTTTTCATTTTTTTTTATTATAAAATTTTCACTTTTAATTTTTTCATTTTTTTAACGATGCATGGAAGTTATTCATTTCAGAGGCGGAAGAGGGATCCTGACTTATTGAAAGCAGAAGAGGTTTTTCCTATAGAGAAGTATTTTATATACCTTTGATGTGCTTGTTAAGGTTTCTCCCCTCACCTTACTCTACTAGACTGAGATGACAAGGATTAACCCAGAAAAAACCAACTAGAGTAGGTTACACTACTTAGCACGCAAGTGTTGTGTTTTCATTAAGGTTCACTTAGAACAAGGCATATTTTCCATCAAGTATCATGGACTAAAGATAACAAGTTCTTCATACATAGGAAGGACGATAGGTAACTAAGTATTGATAACTGCACAAGTCCTCTTGTACTTTACCCAGCGTGTTTCAAGAGTCATGCACGGTTTCATGCGAAACTAACCCACGAATATAAACAAGAAAACAAACACAAAACAAAGAAAAATCAAAATTAAATGCGTGAGAAAATCGACTAAGAAAACAAGAAAGAAAGTAAACAAACATGCAATGTAGGAAGCAAACATACATGAGAGAAAACAAACCAACAACAAACAATACTCCTACTCCTAAGCTAACAGTGCATGGGTTTGCTCACATGAAGTGATACTTCCAATGTAGCCACCGGTGCATTGGTCGACCCATGTTGGTGAAAGGCATGGTTCACAAACAAAATAGCTATGCAAACCAGCAAACGTGAAAGATATAACAATGAAGACAAACACACATCGAGTTCAAATGTGCCCACAGAACATAAGTGAGTGCAAGTGCATGACATGCAATCCATGGACTTATCATGATGTTGTGAAACACTACGTGCAACTGTTAAGCATACGCATACTCTTGAATATGACATGCAAGAAAACAAAAGAAACAAATACAACTTGCATCGTGCAAGTGTTCTTGCTATGTAAGATTCCTCCAATTCATGAGCGATGGGATCGTGTAGTTCGAATGGAGGAAGAGAAATCTGTGTGTGAGATTGATCTTCAATGCATACAAAAGAGTGATGAGGAGCCTCAGGTGATTGAACAATTTCCTGATCAGAAGTGAAACCAACCTCAGGATAGCAAGGACCTAACATGACCATCATCTCAGGCTGAAGTGCCTCAACAATCTGGGGGGTTTCGACTTCGCTGAC
>APFE031043482.1:0-11431 GCA_000404065.3 Pinus taeda | reverse complement strand
CATCTTCCTAGGGGCGAGTAAGAGATGTTCTATCAAAACCCTTGTGCTTCGGCATCAATTCTTCTCCCTCCTATAAGAATATGGCCTTAGCTTCAAGATTGGAAACTTTCCTTGAGAACCATCATGCTCTTGTCCAAGGAAGCCTTATCACTTTTAGAATAACATCTTCTATAATAGAAATTATGAAGCCCCTAATCACAGAGTGTTGTTTCAACTATGGCGTGGGAAAATTATAAAGTGACCAATTCACTGAAACCCAATAGTTTTTCAAAATAAATCAGCCATCGAACCCTTCAAAAAAATTTCAATGCTTCCAGATGTTGTAACAACACATTAACATAGTCAGGTTCATGTCTAACCATATCTCCACCTATAGCTGCTCACAAGCACACCTACTTAATAATGTTAGGAACTTGTTATAGAGTTTCCTCATCACACATAGATGATTGCTCATGGGAAAATTTCAAGGTGTTGGAATTATTGATAGTTACTCCTACTTATTACCAATTCAAATCTTTTAAATCAAAACGAGTTTCCAAATGATTTCACTGATCTCTAGATGTAACAACATGAATAATAAAGAAATAAAAGTAATAATGATGGAGTATTATTACTAATGCTAGTGGTTACATCGATTTAATTTTGAAATGTAATGGTGTTAGAATTCTATAATCATGGAGTATTATGGATGGGTGAGTTAGGTATTGATTGGAAGAATAATTGGATTTCCTAGAATTGATCTGATTAGGAAAGGCAACATGTACTTAAGAAATTTTTTGTGTGACAAAAACATATCTCATAAGCTTAACTAATTTAAATCAATAAAGGAACTAAAATGTAATCTTGTAACAATGAGCATTGACAGACCATCCAAATCTGAAACAACATAGCCATTAACCATTAAACTACCTAACCCGTAAGCACCAAATTCCTTAGCTCTTGACCCTTAATCCCTTAAACCCTATCCCCTAATTCCCTAACCCTTAATCCCTATATCCTACATCCCTAAACGCCATAATCCTCAAATCCCCTATCCATTTAACCCCTAATAAATTAATTAATTAATTATTTAGGCACATCCAACGCTAATTATGGGGTTAAAAAGGGAGCTAACCAAGGAGGTATTGTAGGTGAAAAAGAAGGAGCTAAACCTAATGCTATCACTGACACTATTTTTGGGAAAATTGAAGGCACTATTTATGATGCTATTTATGATGCTACACGCGGTGCTAATTTCTGATGCTATTTAAGGTGCTACTCCCGGTGCTAACTTCTGACGCTATTTTTGGTGTTATTTGCATCGATATTTCCAACACTATTATTTCCAGAATTAGCACCTAAATGTTTTGGTCAGTGAAAGAAATGCTAAATATTGTGCCATACCGATAAATAGCGCTGAATTTTTCAAAAAATTGGAGAAAAATACACTAAAATAGTCCTTGGAAGCAAAAAAGGGAGCTAATCACAGGGATTTGTTGTAATGTTAATGTTTTGTTGTGGCATATTTGATATCATGGAATTATGATGATGTCTAAAGAGAAAATCATTGCTTTCATTGCATCATAGGGACAAGGTAAGGAAATATTCCTTGATATTAAATTTTTAAAAGTGATGATGATAATAAGTATGATTACTGTGGGGGCAGTTTGATAACATAATTAGTTAATTCCCATGTTGGGGAAAAAGCACTATTTATTACATATCACTGGATCTCACATGGAAATTATATTAAAATATTTTACTGATGGATGAAGTGCATAACATGTTGTAATATGAGATATTAAAAAATAACTATACTAGAGTAACATAGTGAGTGTGAGAGATTTAATGCACACACGAGCACAAAAAGGGAGGAATTCGATGACTGTACATGGAAGCGAACTTGAATAAAACTTACATCAGCAACTTGTAACATTGTATGAAAAAGAGGAAAAAATTGAAGGAATTATAGAAAGTGGACTTTTGGTTTTGTGTTAAAAAATATAACAAAGCAACCCAAGATGGGCATAACTAATTTACTTTGACAATGTAAACAACAATATAGCCATCTTGAATATGATAATAAAATGAAGTTATCCTAAACTCTACTTATTCATGAATAATTGATATGAAACATTTGAATTAACATAAAATCATAATAGTGCCATGTAGTATGATAATGCACTAGTTGTTATCCATTATAAAAAAGAAAAGAAAAAAGAGAAATAAATGACTTCTACAACATTATTTACTATGTAAGTAGTGCAAATGGAATTGGCACTCCATGATCTGAAATTTATAGTGGAACCACGTGACGGGGTCCTTAGAAATTGGCATATCCATTGGGAAAGTAAAAGGATTAATTGCTATTGTTGATGAGTTACAATGATGTTTCTAACTCTTATTGAGAAGCATGTTGATGATCCTTGTTGGGTACATAAATAAAAACTGATGGTTTGTGTAATAGAATTTGAAATGATTGATTATATATATATATATAAAGAGAGAGAGAGAGAGAGAGAGAGATTTCTTAAATAATGATTGATGGAAACTAATGACAACCTTGATGATTGTGAATGTAGGTCAAACCAGATGGAGAGTTCTGGCCCAACCTCTATGTATTTTCAATCAGAAATAAATCATGCTATGGAAGTGAGCTATCACCTAAGTTAAAGTGTAGTGAAGGAAATTTAGCCCATAAAAAGGCAACTTGAGAAGATGAAAATTTCATGCATGAAGTATATCCTAGCTTGTTTTGAAGGGCTAGAAACAAAATCGAGGACGATGTTTGCTTGGGGTGTTGGGGGGGAGATGTGATACCCCTCATTCAAAAGTAAATACTTAATTTACTTTTACTGCAGTGACTTGGTAATCCATGTTCTATTTGGAAATCCTGGTGGGAAATTTAAATATTTAAAGTTTATTTTAATTTTATTTAAAATTTGGTTATGGCAAGCCATATAATTTACAGGGAAAAGACACTAAATGAAAATGTTTTTAGTTACCAGACAATTAGACAACAATTATTTCCTTCCCCAGATGTAAATCATATCAGTTGGGAGAAGAATCCAAGAGGGTATGAGAGGAAACCTGAGGCAACTAAGAAGGGAGAGAAAGAAACTAGTACTTTGAATAGGGCATTGTTAATGGAAGGCAGGATGTTTCCAATTATGGTATTATTGAGTTGGTTGGCTAGTGGAATCCCTAAATCAAATGTATTGAGTCTATGAGCTCCTAGTCTAGACTTGTTACAGTCCAAGATTCCTTAGGACATACCTTTTTAGGTCGTTGTGAAACACTTTTTCTGGAAGTGGAAAACTGGCTTGGGGGAAGAACTAGTGGTGATTACCATTCTCTTTGGTTTAGAGGAGTGGTATTTCTCCTTTGTGAACTCCTTGAAAGCCTAAACCTAAACAAATAAGTTTTTCTATTTCTCCAGAACCTATATTTATTATGTAATTTCTAGGGAATAAGTATATTCTATAAAGTTTAGAACATGAGTTACACGGTTATTGAATGGAATGTTAGATGTTTTTTGTAATTAAAGTAGTATAAATACTTTCTATAAATATTTTGGTACAAATTACAACATGGGAGATTGAATGAGATGGTGATTGTTTCTATAAATGAAAACTGTAATTAGACTAGGTGGTTGAAGAAGCATTAGAAAGACATATTAATACTACAATGGTAATAATTTAATTAAATAATATATTTTCAAGTATAAGATTGTGTTGAACAAAAGTTAATTCCAATTGGAAAAAAAAAAGTCTGCTATCCAGAATAGTCCTTATTCAAAATAGTTATATAAATATAATATGCTAAAAATGGTGAAGATCGGGTCTGAGAGGGACAAAGGCCTCGCTCACTCAGCGAAAGAATAATATTCATACTATACTGAATAGATAATTGAAATTAAATAATAAATAAATAGTAAACAGGGTTGCATGCAAATATTGTAAATTAAAATTGCAAGTTGAAAGCTAAAACTAGTGTGATAGGCCGAAGAAAACTTGAAATAGGCAATTCACAATAAGAATCTATATACAACATTAAGCTAATGCATAAATCAAAAAGTAAATGCCATTTTTTCTTTCAGATTATAACATTAATAAACAAGTCGAAACGCTGAAACAAGGATTCCTCATAGAAATTGTAATAATGGGAAGAGTCGTATTAAAAGTTAATTGTTCATAGTAAAAACCATTTGAAACACAATATGGTATTCATAACTAAAACCGAAGGGTTCGAAACCCCATAAACATTAACGAATACCCATGAGTTTAGTAAAGGAAAAACATTTTAAAAAGAGACTAAATTACATATATTAAACATGTTTCATGGCTTAGATATGTTTATCAGTAATATAAAAATTACACGACTCGGTATTAAAGAAATTATTGTCTTTATCTAGTAATAAAATTCACAAATGTAAAATTCATTCTCTCATGTCGAACAAAATCAGCAACTTAACCATATAAAATTGTTGTAACACTCCAAGTAAATGTTTTTGGGATCAATGTCCATTTCTACAATTCCCATAAACAAAATGACAAAGGAAATATGGGTTTAATCTCGGTAAGAGACATCATCCAACTAGAACCTATTCCAATAAAATAAAAGAGAATCGTTATAAAAGGAACCTGTGAAAACCCTAAAGATTACCTGTGTGGTCACCGACTCTTATGCTCTCCAACCAAAAATTCGAACAAACTTATTAGGGTTAATACTATAGTAACCATAGAGCAGAGAAAAATATTGAAATAATCTTGTAAAATTGTGTAGGACCCAGGAAAACAATATCTTAATATCCCGGTGAGAAGCTAACATTAATAAATATTACAACTCAACTCTAAACGGTGAGAACCTTGAATAAGTGGATGAAGGTTTCCCCTCATTATTGGCATAACCTAAGACAGTGACTATATGCTATAGACATATTTGGGCACTACAACCCTAATCACATATGTCCATAAACCAAGGGCATCTGAGTCCCTAAAAGTTTTGTTTCATGCCCTAAAGGAACAAGGTCAGCTGATTACATCATCTCCCAGAAGTTCTCCACAGAAAATTGCTCTGAACTGGTCAAAACTAGACCATACAAACTACTTAGTGCAAAGGGTGCGATGCATCTCACCCGCCACATGCAAAACGTGTGATGCATACTAGAAAGCCCTTTTGTAGGGTGCAATGGGTGAGAGTAGACAAATGGCAGAGACAGTTTGTAAGGTGGATGATCATGGAATCTTCCAAAAACTTCTCCTGTGACACTTGCCTCTCAGGATTCGCCCTGGGATGAGTAAGAGATCATCAATCTCCAAGTGGAATAAAGAACTATCAAAGAGAGGACACTAATCAAAATCCCAGAAGCCGACTCACCCCCCTGCAATGATCTATATATGAATCCCTAATCCCAAATATCCAAAGGCTGCAACCTTGTATCTTGTAAGGAAGTGTTGTTGGTTTCCTGGAGGAATATCATAGTGTTGGGTGATCTAAGCTTTTCATGAGGTGAACAAGGGCTTTCATGCTGGGAGGATGATGCTAGGTTAGATCAATGGGTTGTAATACTCTCTTCTAATCTTTACATCAATAAAGCTATTCAAGTTTTCCTCCACATTCTTGTATGTCTAATAATATATGCATTTGTGTAGTCAATATATATCTGGTCCTGTAATGTTTATGATTGTAGATCTCTGCACTTTGAAGGTATTATGATCCTTTGACTTTACAAGTACGCTTTGAAGCAGAGTGGTCAAGGAAAGAGTGACAAAGATCTGTCAGAGAGGAGAAGGAACAAGTAAGAAACCGAGCGAAATATTGAGGTTGGTATTCTTTTCTCCTCTCCTATCTACTTCTTGTAAAGGAAAACAAAAGTAACTTTAATCTGTTTGTTTCTAAGATAGGTACCCGTCTTAGTGGGACTAGCAGCTTTTCATAGACACTAGATTTCCCGATAAAAAAATGGCGACTCCGTTGGGGAGTGAATAGCTTGTTTAGTTATCTATATTTTTTTGCTTTATAAACTTATAGACAGAGCCTGAAATCAAGCCAGCTAGCCTTCGAACTACATTTGCTATGCAAGTTCAAAGTACATCAATGTTGCTTCAGTCTATCTCAAGGTTTTGTTCATAAACTAAACAATTGATTTGCAAACATTCTAATTGCCCTGGTGGTGGCTCAAGTAGCCTCATTAGATCAGCTCTATGATTTGCATTTACTGACTATCATTAGCTCAACCTAAATCCCTGAACTAAGCTGCAAACTGTGACCAAGAACCAAGTTGAAGTCTCGTCCTTGGACCATCGAACTTTCTCCTCTTAGGAATTTAGATTCATCGCACCTCCCATGTGTATTAGGTGGGATGCATCACTCTTTCCCTGTGTTACAGGTGTGATGATCAGATAAGACCTCTTCTGCTTCCAGATTTTGGTTTTTGTTCACTCTCTTCAGCTTTATTAAGGAGTTTTGTTGTCTGTGATTAATATACCACTGTGGAAACTCCCTTCCTTTGCATGATTCAACCTCCATAGTAAAAAGGACTGTAAATGTTTTTATGTATTGTTCTCCATTTATGGTTCTCCTTTACAAAGAAGTAGCGTAATCAAACTTTCGTCTTTTGATTTAGAAGTGTCACAAGTGTCGTTTTCAGTCAAAGAAAAGAATCCTATTGTTCTTGACAGTTGATTACATTGTTACTCTTGTATTTGATTTGAATTAATAGTTTTTAAAGTGTCGAAAGCAGTTTCAATTCAAAATCTCAAAGTGTCGTCATTATCTTCCTTTCGTCTTTTGAAAAGAAAATGTCAGTACTGTTGCTTGAAACGATTTAGATTTTTACTTAACATTCTTTCTGTCATTGACACATCTTGATTTAGGACAGTGCATCTAGTGTGTGCTCTCTGCTCTATGTGGAAAGAATCTAGCTTCTCTTTCCTTAGTAGCTAGGATTTTCATTGCAAAAAGAAGATTAAACGATTGTTTATCATCTTAGATTACATTTTAGAAATTGTATATCTACATCACGCGGTGAACCTGAAAGGGAAACTTCTTAAAAAAGATCAACTGTAAAATAAATTCAATGAAAATAAAAACGCTTTGGAACCTACCGCACAACATTTAGAAGTCTAGGCTAGAGATGTATTCTGGCGTCGTAAATCCTGGTAACTGTCGCTTTCATTGTAGGTTGGGTGATTCCTCCTCTTTGAGATGACAAGTCCCAGTACGGACTTGTGCTCCCACATACCGTCGAGTATATATTGGGAGACCACAATAGGCTATATCCTTTATCCTTAGGAAGCCATGTCTACCGCCTTATCGATCGCAATGCATTGAACACAGCATTCAGGAAGATTGACTACCGTATCGTAAAAAGTATTCTGCAGTTTTGTGATTGGTTTGGTAAACCCTCTGTCTATATTTCTAGAGTAGTCTCTTTCGTTCCTTTTTAGAATCCTTAAAGGAAAAGGTCCATCTGATCACTTGTCACTTTAGGCTCATTAAAAATCGAAGGCGAATAGAGTCATCTCTAGTTTTTTCTCGACTCTTAAAAATTGAAAAAGAAATTTGTGTCAAAGCGTCTAAAATTCATTTAATTCGGAATCATCTTTCCCTTATTTTGAGTTGATCGAGTAATCCGCAATCGTGGAAGAAAATCAATCGAAACCTCATCGTTCATGTAGATTAATGAGTCAACCTTCTTTGACTCCAAAAACAAACTTATTCAGGACAAAGCAACTCATTTAACTGGGTCAAAGTCCCCTGGATTGCTTGGGACTTATGTTCCAACATCCTTAGGGACTTTGGTTAGTCCAACCATCTCTGATACCCCTGCCTTTACAGAAGAAGTTCCGCGGCCACAAGAGGACATTAGAACGGATCTTAGTGTAACAGTAAATGCTTATATTCCTAAACCAGCTACATCTAAAGCTAATTCAGAAGGTGTTACCCCTCCAACAGCTATCATTGTAGAGTCTATACCTTCTTCGGCACCAAAACTATTTTACAGACCTGACGGTCTACCTCTCCCACTTGGATTGATTACCATAGAAGAGATTGTGGAGGATCCTCCGTCTAGTACTCCATTGTATTTTGGAGCCGGGATCACCCTATATCCTTCTTCATCAGAAGTTGGTCTCCCTTCATCGCAAGTTCATGTAGAATTGATAGGAAATATCTTGGATAGACTAGATATGTCTGAAAAACCGTCGACATCTAGGACTGTGTCATCTGACACAGCAGTAGCAAAACCTCCTGCTACTACTCCAACAATGTTCACCGGTATACCATCTGTCCCAACTAGCTCTCAATTGCTAGATGGAGTGCATCGAGGGACTGTTTCAATAGTACGTCCTGTTCCCGTTTGTTCGTCTGGAATAATATCTGGAATCTCTTATGTTGAGTCTCAGCAAATTGATCATTCGCAGTAATACCAATTTGGGCAACCCAATCCCCAAAGGAAAATCCTTCCTTTGAGCACTGGATTATTGCTGTATGGGGGGCAGTATGCCCTTTCATTGTTCCCTCTAGGAGAACAACCATATGAGAGTTCACAACAGTTTTCCGATCATGCTGGAATTACATCCAGTGGTTTGGTTTCGGTATTGCCTTAACAACCAAGAGTTGTATACTCAATACAACAAAGCCTACTTGTGTCGAATATCCCCACTACACTAGCCATTGTGATGATGTCGCAAGTACAAGCGTTGCCTGTCGTATGCCAACCTCAAGACTCTCAGGTCGTAATACAACAGCCTCTTGTCTCCACGATGCAACCACAATCACCGATTAGTGTCTCCTTAACTGGAGTGACCCAGGTTCAGATGGGTACTATTACCCCTCATCTTGGTCAAATAGCCAATATTGGACAACAACAAATGGCTTCACAACAATGGCTAGTACAATATCAACAACCGCAATTCCAACAAGCTTACCAAGGACCTGAGCAGCAAAGCTTTGTGGGTAATGAGCAGTCGTATATTCAAAACGGTCAACATCAATAATATCATAATGGTTATGCCCATTAGCCTTATGAAAGCTATCAGCGTCAAATACATTATGCTAGTATGCAAAGACCCACTGCTCAGGCAATCTCGTCTTATCCTGCATATGCTTTGCCAAACCTAAATCAAAAATTTCCCTTCATGGTGACTTTCGAGTTACCAGATCTAAATCAACGAACAAACAATCCAATTGCTTATGCCCCTTGGTGGCCAACAATTCCTCATAAACTCCGTCAGATATTCCTAAATTTAATGGAAATCCGGATGAAGACCCGTCGAATCATGTGATGACCTTTCATCTATGCTATTCATCCAACACTCTCAATGATGATTTGATTAGGCTTCACCTTTTTTAGTGAACGTTAACTGGTCCAGCAACAAAATGGTACATCGAATTTCCTAGCGTTTCATAACTTCAGCACCCTTGCCACAACCTTTTTAACCCATTTTCAGTTACCAATAAGGTACAAAACAGGAACAGAGCTTCTTACCAATTTCAAGCAAATGACGGCCACTCACATATATGATCATATTCACGAATGGCGACGCCATCGTAGAATGGTAAAAACATATGTTCTTGATCAGCTGCTAGCTAAATGGTTTATTAAGTCATTATTACCTTCTATCACATAAGATATGGAAAAGGGAGGGGTCGTCACTGAAGAGCAAGTCATTGCTTGTGTGCAATATCTAGACTTGATCTATACTCAGTCTGACAGGCTCTATGACAAAATCCCTGATGCTCCTAGACCAGAGTTTTCCATTCATCCTCCTCCTAAATTAAGCAAAGACTCTCATGCCTGCAATGGCTTGATAGGGACGACTAGCACGAAAACCGTCAAGGCTACATCGAAGAAAGCTCGTATGGTTTCTAGTCAAAATGCAAATGAAGAACTTCTCGCCTCGGAGGTAAATGTTGTGTCGACTGACAAAGCCAAAGAACCGAAGCAACCAAGAGGCAAGAAGAAAAATAAAGGGAAAAAGGAGAAATAGAAGGAGTTGTCTCCTAAAAAATCTTCAGCAAACCCTTCTGGGCAAAGGAAACCCCTTGCGGGGTGTTAGATATGTGATGAGGATCATTGGATGAGAGATTCTCCACATAAAGCTGAAGTTAAGAAACTCTTTAAGAGTTCAAAAACCTCAATGGTATTGACTGATCCATTTCCAAACCTGGGAAACAATCTAGTTGCCAGTGACAATGCTTCCCGATCCCAAGTGCTTATGTTGTCCATGTCGAAACAATAAAATGATGCTTTGATATCGACAAGGAATAAATATTACAGGAATCCACAGTTGTCGAACAACAAGGCTATTGATCAACCTAGTAGTTCAACAACAACTTCGACCGAAGTTGTGCCACCCATCATTCCTGAGCTAATGATAAAGCTGCCAAAGGGAGTAGTACACAAATCGACATTGAATCCTCCTGCCAGAGTATCACAAAATTATAATATAGTCGAGGACCTGGCCCAATCACCGTCCACTATGTCAACACTTGAGGTACTACAAAATTGCCCCTCCAAGAATCAGGCTCTATTATCAGCAATAGGTGGGATTGACCCAGCAGATTCCAATCTTGTGACCTTTAATCATAAAGGATATGACCCTAAGTTACCATCTCAACTCGCTTTCCTTATTCAAGTGAAAGCCCTCAAAAAAACTATTCATCGAACAATTATTGATGAGGGGGCATCTACATGTATTATGTCAATGAGTTGCTGGAAAACTTTAGGCTCACCAACCTTTTTGCGATCATCAACAACGTTAAAAGCATTTGATGAACGAGCATACACTCCATACAGGATTTTAAGTAACTTGCAAGTTGAACTAGGGGGTAAAACAGTAGAAATTGATGTTGAAGTTATCGATGGAAACCTCAATTACAACATCCTACTGGGAAGGCCCTAGATTTATGCTATGGCTATTATTGTGTCAACATACTTTAGAAAGATTGCATTTCCTTTTCAAGGAGGAATTACAATCGTTGACCAACAAATCTTCCTCCCCAATAGTTCACAAGTTACGGAAAGCATTCTGATGATCCATGGAAACTCTCAATCACTTCAAAATGTCAGAGTAGGCCTCCTAAAGGAAACTTCCTTAATGGGTACTTTCACACTACTGCCTTCGAGTAATCTGGCGGAAGTGGCCACAGTGGAAACCTATAATATGATGTCTTCGATATCTAAAAGATTCAGAAGATTCCTGAACATTTTGTCAGCATGGATCATCGCCATTTTAGAAATATTGTAGCAATCAATTTTCTTGGCCTTGGGGGCAAACCCAAATCAATTCTCATTGAGTGTTTGGATAGATAGGTCTAAGGAATATGAAACCTCTTCAGATCCTTGGTCGCATGTACATTCTACAGATGAAGGAATCATTCAGTCAATGATGATAGGAGAGGGACCATGGGAAGATTACCACCATCGTTCCCATCTTCCAGATTA
>APFE031043471.1:4033-18347 GCA_000404065.3 Pinus taeda | reverse complement strand
AGGCGTGATTTTGATACATGACTCTTTCACTGGATGGCTGCGACCATACCGGAGTCTATTCATCGATCCCAACTAGATGGCTGCGTCCATACTACGGATCTTGATTATTGTATACTCTGTCAATGGATGGCTGCGCCCATACCGCACGCATCATGTATTTGAACTATCATACTGTATCTCTCTATGCAGGTTCTCGGCGGCAGTTCGATATGATCTTATAAAGCACTTCACCTCTCTCTCTTTCTCAAGGCTCATGCTTTAGGGGGCATCTGTTACGCAGTAATTTGTCACCGTTGATCACCGTCCTTGTCGCACCCCCACTGTCACACATTGGAGGACACATTTATGGACCTGTGACCAGTGACATAACTTGAAAACACTTGCATTGAGGCCTCCTGAGTATGAAGTTCAATAACCCTGAAGACACCCTCTGAAGATTAGCCTTGGAAAATGCCTTTTTCCCATTAGCGCGGGTACACAGTATATTACCCCGCACCAATGGTCAGTCCTTACAAAGAGGGCGTGCCCATAAGCACTCTGTCCCAGAGCACGGCCCGCGCCACACAATTTGGGCATGATTTTTGGCCAGCGCATGCTAGAATGCTTTTTCCCCTTGTGACTCACTCAGTTCCTTGAAGGAAAAAGCCCATAAAAGCATCCGGGTTTCGGCTTTTCTATCCAAGGAAATGGCTATTATGAGACATTACCAAAACTCAGAATGTGTCCACATACAATGCATATCTCCTCTCCCTTTATCTATAAAAGCCTGTCTCCCCATAATGAACAGGCTAGTTCTTGGAGGCTAAAGCAAAAGAGCAAACAAGTTAGTGTGAGAGAGATAGTTTTTTGAGCTAAAAGTTGAAAGTAAGGTTATGCTGCCGGATTGTTGAGAGAGAAAGTGATTTTGCAAGACGCGTCGGACTGACTGCCCACCCAGCTAGAGGAGTTTTACAGTGTCAAGCCTTAAATGGTTGTAATTTCTTCTCTCATTTCTATTTAATGCAAAGCGACTGTCATTATGGTTTCATTCATGTGTTACATCGGTGATATGTGAATTGTATCTTGCTTGACTGGTACATAGCTGTATGTTTTTTGGATTTTATGCTTGTTGTGGGTTATTCTTCACTTGTGCAGGTATCTATGTGCGGATAGCGACCGGCCGGAGATAGAGGATAGGAGTGACACTTCCCCCCACAACAAACAAGCGTTGGATCCCAGGTTGGTCTCCTAGATCGACTTCTAAATTATATAGCTAGGAACTTGCATGCAGCGTGATTGATTGTTGCTAGACCCCTGTTGGGCTAGTGGGATCCACCTCTGTCCGCAGAGGGGATTTACCTCCGCAACAATAGCAGAAAAGTTTAATGGTGGATAACTATTCCAATAGTTATCTATTCTGCACACTTGGTTAATTTTAGACATGGAAACCATTTTTTCCCATTCTAGATATGTTGCAAAAGTGTAAGGGTTGCTAGACTACTTTTCTAGACTATTGTGATTTTCCACATTCTTGTAATCAATCAAAAATTGCCTCCATATGCTTTTCTACATTGCTAGGAATGAAAATACATTCCTATGTGACTTTCCAAGTTACTAAGAGTCCAAACATGTCCCCAAACATTTTTCCTAAGTTGTTGAGATTCCAAATACATACCCAAACATTCTTCCAAGTTATTGAGATTTCAAACATGTCCCCATATGTTTTTCGAAGTTGTTAAGAGTCCAAACTCATCCCAAACATTTTCCTTTGTTATGAACATAAATCCATCCTTAGGAGTTATTTGGAGTTGTTGGGCATAAAAATCCATCATCAAATGTTTTCCTTGGTTGTTATGAATAGGAATCCATCAATGGGAGTTTTTTTGGAATTGTTGGGCATCTAAATCCATAACCAAAAAAATTATTGTTGTTTTGAATATAAATATATCCCTTGATGTTTTTGGTGTTTTTAAGTGCCTAAAAACTATTCCTGGACATTTTCTACAATTATTAAGTTTCTAAATCTACCCCTATGCATTTTATTTTTCGGTAAGTGTTAAAAATCATCTACAGAGCATTTCCTCTATTGTTAGTTTCCTTAGACATCAAAATGAGCATTGTTTTTCATAGGGTGACTCTTTTTATTTCTCAAAGAAGTGATTATAGCCAATTATAAATGTATTTAATTGCTGATTTGTTTCCTTATTCAATGGGCACCTGTAGTTATCTGATAAGCAGCAAGCACTCTATTATAGAAGTTGATATTGCTACAAAATTTGTACCGAAGAAAATATTTCTACAGAAGCTTCTATAACATAAGTTATTTTTACGAAAGGTTTTGTCACGGAAGTTATTCGACAAAAGCTTATGCTTAGAGGCTATTGCTACAAAATCTTCTACCACAAAATTTGTTTCTTACAAAAGTTGTTAAAAAGGCTAAAGAAGTTGGTGATTATTTAAGCTATTTTCTATGAAATGCATTTCAAAGCCAATGATTTCAAGGTTGTTTCTAGAAGTTCACACCCAAGAATAGACACTACAACCATCATAATAAGAAGAAGATATATATCCTTATATAGGATAGAGAACAAAGTCAAATGGTCTTTCTACATACACAATTCCCTATACAAGACTAAGAGAAAGATCAAACACATATTTCTGTAGAAGATCCATGTTGGTGAAATTGACATGTCATAGGCCTACCATTTACAGATCAATTCTTCAGTCTCTTTTCGAGGTATAGATCATCAAGAGAAGGTTTTTTCTTATATATTTTGTTTCCCTACAATAATATTAATTTGGAGGATGGTCTAAAATATTTTGGATTTCTTTTCAAATCTAATGGCTACTTGAAAAGAGATTGGTAATGGCTACTAGTTAAGGTTGAAAAGAGAATTAAATTGTGGTGTCATAGGTTGTTATCTATAGGAGGTACACTAGTGATATTAAAATATGTTTTAGAGGCAATTCTAGTTTAATATATGTCATTATCCTCGATTCCAATTGAATGATGGAAATGATAGGCATTTTTAGGTCACGACAGAATTTCCTTTAGGTCTCAAAACAATATCCCATAAATCATTCTTCATAATGGATTCATATTCTTCGACCATAACATCCCTCCAAACATGTTCTTTCGTTGCTTCCTCAAATGTGGAGGGCTCAACCTAGATCATAGTGATCATCTCTACAACATATCCCTTATATTGACACGAAATTTTTCTTTCTCTAAAGGTTCTTTTGGAAAGAACAAATCTCTCAACGTACTGTAAAATATCACGAAGCCATAATTGTCTCTTCCTAGCTCACTTGGAGGAGAATCCAAGGGGCCCAAAAGATCCATGGGATTATCAACAATGTTTTTCTTTGAGTCTGGCACAAAAGGACCTTCTAATATATCCATATCATGATCTTTTTTAGAGGAGGAGGAAGGTCTCTTTCTTTGCCAAGACCATCATCTTCATCAAAGGTCACATCCCTACTAAACTCGATCTTCCTTTGGCTTGATATATACATTATAAATGGTTTTTGCTATCTTTTGAGGATGATAACTTCCTTCCCAATCATCAAGTGCATCTCTTCTTCTTCTGTCATCTCTCCTTATTCTATCATCACCTCTTCTTTTATCATCGTTTATTCTTATATCATTGAAATTCCTATTTTCGAAGCCATGCTTGTTGTTGCACCTCGATCTTGGAGAATTCCTATTTTTCCAACAATATTGAGCATAGTGGCCAAACTTGTGACATTTGTAACATTCAATATTTGACATATCTTTATCTCTCGTCATTCTCCTAATGGAATACCTAGGTGTTGGAACAAAATTCCTTTTATTAGAAGGACTTCCTTTTAAACCTTTCCTTTTCTTATCTTGAGTGGAAAATGCTGAAGGGTCTCCAAATGCATGCTTTTGAATTTTCCCTCTATCAATCATCCTAGTATCCTCATGAATACCTTTACCAATGAGCTCATCGAATGAAAAGAATACATTATTGTTTCTTATATTAGTAATGAAAGGTCTTCCAAACAGGAGGAAGACCACGAAGAGTGATGAATAACAACTCCCTATCAGGCACATGTTCACCTACATCTTACAGTTGATCCCTTAAATGGGATACCCTCATGATATAGGATTGTATAAATTCTCCCTTGTTCATCTTTATCTCTTTGAGTTGATCCTTCAAAGAGAGTATGTGATTCAAGTTGTTGACCTCATATATCTTAACCAACTTGTCATACATATCCTTAGATGCCTTCAAGTTACCACCATAAAGAAGCAAATGATCTTGTAAACCATCAATGGTAATTTTCTTAGTTTTGAGATCATCTTTCTTGTACTTATATTTTACAGTAGTAGAAGCATTCACTGGATTCTCAGGTACCTTTCCTTGCACATACTCTAAAACATCAATGTCATCTACTATAAGCTCCAACCTGATCTTCTAAACAACAAAGTTAGATGAGTCACCTGGCTTCTAATTCTCATTGAAGTAAAAGGTAGACATCTTGACCAAACCAAATATGATCATTTAGTTTCTTTAATGAATGATTTCTATTATCTCTTGTCTCCTTGGGATTTTCTCTTCACCTTAGCTCTAATACCATGTTAAACTTTTGACTGTTTTATGATGTTACAATCACTTTAGCCAAATTATTATCTTTAATTAGCAATATTTAAACGTAAATTAATCTTCCAATGATTAATAGCAATTGTAGATAGAACAATAAATACAATCAATAATAAGAGACACCATATTTGGCCAAAGACTAGGGGAAAATCTCCAAAAGGGGAAAATCCCTTTCAAATTATTCTTATTATTAGATTGTCATAAAGTGTTCAACAAAGAGAGAGTGAAATGATCTAATTCATCAATCACAATACTATCCAACAAAACCAACCATATAATATCCAAGGGCAGAAACCGACAACAATATTGATTAGAATGAAAGTCCCAAGCATGTTGTCAATGATCAAGATCTGTCGTCAACTATTATCAAAACACTAGGTCATAGCCGCATGGATCCAGTGACCATGCAAGAAATTGTAACTCTCCAACCGCATGGAGAACCGTACATGCGTGTGACTACAATCAATATTTCCTTTTTCCAAACCTACGAACCCATATCAAAAGCCCTAATCCACACATCCAAGCTCAAACCCTTAAATTTCAGACCTGTATAAAACAATTCCATGAACCGACCTCAAACCTGTGTTAACTAATCCAAAGAAGAGAGAAGAAGAAGATGCTTGATGATGATGTCCAAATGAGTTTCACTTGAATTGTATTTATAGGATGCCAAGGGTGTCCAATTTCTCTTTTGAGTTTACCTGTACTTTTGTGCACATGTGGGTTTCCATATTAAAAATATATTTTTCCTCAACCAAATTAAATTATTCCAAGGGCTAGGATGGGTATTTTTTGATGAGGAAGGTTGTTTGAAGGAGGGAATTTGTCCCTGAGCTGTAAAATTAGCATAGAAAGATGCTTCCACAAGTATGTTTGGCCCAAAAACTAGCATAAACTTCAAGGGGTGAAACGTCACACAATACTCATTCGTGAAAGGCTTGATGCTATAGAATAGGTGGCATTGTTGGCTAACATGGAGATCTCGCCCTTGGTGGAGCCACCCAATGTTGTATGGCTACAGGTGTGGTGTTTTCGGCAGGATCAACTTATTAATGACCTATGATAAGATGAGGCTCTTTAGACTTGTTGTGTTATCGAAAATGAAACGCAACAGAGCCCCCTTTACTGGCATTTATGAGTGGAAGGGACACTCACCTTCCTCTAGATTTTCAGTCTCCTTTTGTAGACCTTAGTGGTAGCAATAATGGCATTGGGTTTTGCAACAATGATCTATTTCCCCTTGTCAGGGTTTCTTTCATAGTTAGAACTTGCATGTTACTCTGAAACTTTCATCTTAGCCCCTAATGACTGCTTTTCACGACACTCATTTGTATTATGAGTGGGGCTCTTGTGGAAATCACACCACTTTCTCATGTCCTCATTCATCCTCCCATTGCTATTATTTGCTTGTGGCTTAAATGGGTTGTCCTAGGTCATTCCCACTTCACTTTATCCCTTTTTTATGGTTTGGGGGTGCCCTTGCTTTGCTTTGGATTCACAAAACCAAAGTCTCCCTTCTTCAGTTTAAATTTATCCTCAATTCAACTAGCATATCGATATGCGGTGCCAAGAAATGAAATTTCCAAGAACTCCATCTCTACATGGATGTATTTGTGAAAAAGGACATGATACTTGAGCACTAGATGTCACTCAAAGTCCTCGATACCCAACTTTATGCATAAAGTATGAAAGATATTCATGAACTCTGGCATGTCTTCATCCCTTTCCTACTGTAGCATGGTCCATTTTATATATTTGTCTTCATAGATTCCAATAGGGTAATATTATTCCTTAACAACATCCTTAAAAGGGTTCCAAGAGGGTGCTACTAAAAACAATTCAAACTCCTCCATATGCCTTCTCTCATAGTAAGATTCCCACTAGTACTTCACGTGGGCGACAACTTTAAGCAGTGTAAAAGAGATCTTTTCTCTATTGAAAAAATCATGGACTGAAAATTATCCTTCCAACAGATTTAACAATTTATCTGGAGCATATGCATCTATCTTGCCTTTGAATATAGGAATATCAAAGTTAACTTGTACCTTAAAGGGGAGGTTCCTCTTAAGTGATGTTGGATGAAGATGCATAGCATATTGGTAATCATCGAAGGATCTGGGGAAAGTTGTCAATTATTTCGTTCCTCTATCACTCGAGGGATTCTTTGAGAAACAAATTGATCGGGTCTCTTGCTCCCTTGTCATTATTTTCTTACACCATGGGAGGTCATCAATGTGAATTAGGACTGTCTTTTAAGGGTTCAAGTCCCAACTCCTTATGCCATGACTCGTTGGGGACGTGGAAAGAAAAAAATGAAAGAACAGACCACTCTGATACAAATTTATGAAGGAATGAAATGGAATACAGATCTAGGAAAAAACATGGAGATATAATGAAACTGAACTTCAATTAATAAAATAGAAAATTTTGAAATTTGTTTACATGCATAATGAAAGTAAACTAGCTTAAATGATAGTAGCTTATCTCTGAGAAGAGATGTGACATCTACATGCCTTTTGAACTATGTTACAATGGGGATCTGAGGCCTTTTTATCATGAAGAGATAATGAGACAACCTAAATATCCAAAATCCTAACCCTAGGAGATGAGTGGGCGATGAAGTGCCAAAAGTTTATGGGCCTCGATGGGGTTAGTTGGAATGTCAACTTCCCAGGGTTGTAACTTTGGCATGTGATCTTCTTTTGGTGTGCACAATAGTCCATTAAAAAGGTTTATCCAAGGAAAACAATTTTCAAATACAAATATAGAATTTGACATGCATGTGCCTGTTTCTCCAAAAAACATTGTTTAGGGATGTAAAATGGCTTTGGAAGTTCACAACCCAAACCTTCCAAAAATAGAAAACTGATGATATATGAAATTGTGTTGAAAAATAAGAAGCCAATAAGAAATAATGTTGGGGATCTAAGTGGAATAGATAGGTGGCCACCAATATCCACCTAGATTAGATGAAGTTTTGGAGAATGTCAGAGGATAGGAAACCTATTCATCTATAGACAGTTTCTCATGATACTACTAAATTAATATTTCTAAGGAGGACTGTAATAAGACAACATTTGCAATAGAGTGGGGATCATTTTAGTATATTTTCATGGCTTTCAGGCTGAAGAATGCACTAGTGGTTTTTTTCCAAGAGGTGTTGGTAGGTTTTAAATATTTTATTCATAAGTTTTTGAAAGTTTACTTAAATTATTGCACTATTTCATTTATAAATTTCCTGATACAAGAACGACACCACAAGAGTACACAGTGGAATAGAAGAAGTTATTAGTAGTTAAGACCATGGATTGTCAACTCATTGCATGATGTCTATATAAATCAAGTGTAGATGGAATAACATGTTGATGTGCATTGGAGAATGAGAGGCTTGCCATACTGACAAAGGTGAATGATGGAGTGTCTAGAGGGCACTATGTAGTTAAAGAAACTACACAAAATATTTCGTGCACAAGTTTCTAGTGGACAACAATCCACCATGATGCAAAGAATTTTGTCACAATTGTGACATATGTCAAAGAGTGGGTAAACCTTTGCAACAAAATTAGATACCACTCCACCTACAAATAAATTTACAACAATTTAATAAGTAGCATGTATATTTCATTCGACCAATCAATCCACCAACAAAGATAAGTGGAGTGCAATACATTATCACTATGATGCTTTTCAACAACATTTTGGAGACTGCACTAACGAAGGTCTACAACGTAAATATTTAAAATTATGACCTAAGGATTCCAATAGTGTTATAGGCCTACTAGACAAAGAAACTCATAGGCCAAACATCCTTCAAATTGGTATATGGGAAGGAAGTGATAATTCTCATGAAGCTCATAGTCCCTAGTTTGTGCATCATTACAACAACAGGGTTAGACGATTCTAGTGTAGTCAAGTAAAGGTTGACAGAGTTGCTTTAATTGGAAGAGGACATATTTATAGCAAGGTTCCAACAAAATGTCCAAAATTCCAAGGAAAAGGCATGGCATGATCACCATATAAAGCAAAATAAATTCCAAGTTGGTGACCTTATGTTTATGTATGGCAACAAATTTTTTAAGCACTGTGAAAATTTCCAAATGAATTGGAAGGAGTTGTATATCATTGATTATGTCACAGATGCAGGGGAAATCTAATTGGATAAGTTGGATAGGGAGCCCCTCGACAAACTTGTTAATGGGAGTTGGTCGAAATTGTACAAAGATATTCACCCCATATTCCATAGTTGATCTATAAGAAAAAAATAGGTTGTATTTTTGCAAATTTTTTTGTGTTTTTAGGGAGGAGACATGAAGCAGAGACCCCTAAGAATGTCATTATTATAGGGAACAATGAAACAAACTTGACAGAGTAAAATTTTCTTGTCACGGTAGGGGTCTAGCACAACGTGCACTAAGAACGCCATGTTGTCAGGGGAATTGGTATTCGCATGAGCATTCATTATCAATGATAAATTACATAGTGGATTATAGCTAGTAGTCGATGATAGCCACAAGAACCAACAAAGGGTATAAAAAGGCATTGAAAATGTGTGTGCCGCCCACATGGATTGGACACAATGGAACTAGATTAAGAAAAAGGCACTAAAGTTAATAAAGGAAAAATATTTTGTGGATCAATGGTTATGTTAGAAGGGTTGATGACATGACTTCCAATCTAGATAGAACCATAAATGACGTTCCTACACAGAGAACTATACCATTTAAAGGTCGGCGATGTTATGACAAGATAGGCCATGATCACCAAAAAATTATTGCAGCTGGAAATGTGCACCAACCATGAAAATCATTAGTATTTCCTCTATTTTCAAATTCATTATAACATATTTTCAAGTGTAGATCTAAATCCTTCATAGAGAATAAAGTGAATTTTAGAGATTAGAGTGTAATTTGTAGAGTTGTTTTCTATTTTTTACACATTTGTTGTGACATCACCTTCAATTCCTAAGTAATCAAGGGCTAAGGGTGTTGGGTTTATGCCATCTCCACAACCTGCTACCAATTTTAAAGTTCAACTACCTAAAGAGGAAAATTACAGGCTAGTTATGACTCCAATTCCAAAGGGGGTTATATAGGAGGGGGATACGTTGGGTATGCTTGATAAACTCAAGTTTAACGATAAAAACATATAGAATCTGAAGAAGTTCCCAAAATTTGTTGAAGATAGATATGCTAGATGGATTGAACAACTAGGATAGTAGGTGGTTATTGAAGTGCAACAGTGGGTCTTTAGACTAGAAAATTCTAGCATATTAAACATCCTATATATCCCACACTTTAGCAGGAGTTTAGAGGTGAAAATTTGCATCAATTTTCTATTTAGTAGTGTGCATGGTTTCTTATGGTGTGGAGCTAATTGAAATTGATACAAAATTGATTGCTTAAATTACAGGGATCCATGCTAACAAAGAGGATCCATATCTCTTATTCAACAAAAACAATGAGAAAGCGATGGCCGAAGAAGTCGCAAAGAAGTTTTCAATGGATTGCAGGAGGTGAAAATTAATAATCTCCAACATAGAGCAGGATGGAATGTGCCTTTCCACCCAACTCATTGTCTGCAAAATATTAAGAAAATGAAGGAAATAAAAGTGCCCTGTAGGCATACTCACAAATTCCATAAAGTGTATAAAGAGGGTGCAGATGAAGTGGGCCACTTTCTTTCAAAACTAGTTAATGCAAGACTGTATTGAGGCTGAAGGTAAGAATACTTACTTCCACTGTTCTTGGCTCTTGATCCTAATAGCCCTTATGGCATGGTAGATTATAAAGGAAACCAAATTTCCAGCCACGGAAAATCTTGACTTCATCATGTTTATATTTGTGTCTCTATCATATACAGTGGACAAGAAGTGGTATCAAGACAACAATTTTGCATTTTACATATAGAAGAAGGTGATCAGTCACATAAAAAATAAGGTACGATGATTACTAGTAAATATTATTATCACCTATGCCCCAATGGCGCAATTTCATGCCACCCCACATTATATGTACATTCAGGCCTAAGTCAACCCCAACAAGTATGGCTGCAATGCTGATATAAGTTGGATGAATTTACCATGCCACAAACAATAAATGATTGTTCAGAGGAATGGTAGGTACCAATGCTTGATGATTAACCAATAGTGAAAGATATTGAAACAAAGACATAGATAGAGACAAAGAACCAAGATGCTCAATAAGGGGGACAAATTGTGCCACACCAGAGCCCCCATGCCAAGAACCAAAAGAAGAGAATCCTAGAATGCCACAACAAGACCCTAAGGAAGAATAATTTATGCCAAGAGGTGAGAAAAGTTTATTTCTAGGCCAACAAAAGGGCACAAGAAAGAAAAATAAAGTAAGGAAGATGATGGGTCTAGAACTAGGATTATCAGAGGATGACTTGGAGGGAATTCCAGAGCAACTTAAGGAGGTGATAGAGCAAGGAAATACCCCTATTATCACAACTATAGAGAATTATGTGTAGGACCAAAGAGAGTTACAAGGTCAGACAAAAAATTAGTTGGAGAAACTATGTCACATAATCAAGGCATCCAGGGAAGCTACATTTGTTCGAAGTGCCACTAACCCAACAACTATGATGGAGGAAACTAGTGAACCTCATGTATCGGAGCTATAGCTGGAATTGCTACAACCATCGACGAATTTGTCAAAGCCTCGCACCTTAGCCATGCCCTTGGTTGTATTACACTCACACACACTAATGTTCAATAGTGATCACAACTCCTACCTTAAGTAAAAATAATTATTTCTTAGTTTCCCATGCCTATTTTATAGTCTTTGCAACAGTGCATTTCACAAGAAGTCTAGTTCTGGGCACATGAAACCTTAATATACCTAGTATATCTTACTTCTGAGTACCAAGCTCTGCACGCAACAAATACACAACTAGAGGAAGCATGAAAATGAATTGAGGAAAGTGAAGGGGCATTCCAATGTGTTGTCAAGGATGTATATAGAAAAAAACTAATGTCCACATGGAATTAAACATTGCCACGGAGGAGAATATATCCAAAATTGAAGAGGCTATTCACATCATGTAAGTAAAGGTGGAGGAGTTACAATTACAGATCAAGCTCGCTACACCACCAGAAGAAGTCGACAAGAGAGAAAAGCTTCATATAACTTCCAAATATTTTGAAATTGCATGTGACATTGAAAATGAGTGCACAAAATAATATGAGTTCGGCATAGTGTTATGAAACAAAATGCAGAATGGTGTCAAGCTCAAGGATATTGGTTCAAGGATTCAAACTATTGAATAATAAAATGGAGCTATTCACAACAATCTCATATCTTTTCCCACACTTGAACGTCAAGTTGCAATGGTCTAGAGTGTGACATTAGGCAAAAGGATTAACACGTGGAGAGTAGAGTAGAAACAATTAGCATGAAAATTTTAGCATCTATAAGACGAGGCTATGTAACTCATAGATAATCTTGTTGCATTGCAAAATATGGCACACAATGCCATTATTGAAAATGAACTTTTGTTCCAAGCTAACCCTATACCTGTAGAAACCATTGTAAACATTATTGGAATAGTGGAAGAAGCCAAGGCCACCATGCACAAATCCAAAGAAATGTTTGAGAAGATTGTGGGGAAGACTATAGAGGTCCTCCCTTCCATGGCACAATCACAATAGGGTGGCTCAACGATGATCCCCTAATAGTGTTGTGACACTATTGATGCTAAGAATGGGGATTGGTGGGGGGGGGGGATTTGTTGAAATTTTTCCTAAGTATGGGGATGTCGTGCAGATGCTTGATAGACCACACGGATGTGTGAAAAAGGTCGAGTTGACTCTGTGATAAATAAAAGACTCCTAGCCCACAGGGTATCCTCCAACTGTGTAGGTTGGTTAAACACGGGCAAAGGTGGCAATTTGGCTTGGTATGCTTTAGTGGACGATTGTGGTTAGGCACATATCAGGATATCTTATCAAGGTGAGTTGTCTAAGTGAGTTGGTTGGATATTCCCTTAAGCTAGATGCAGAAGACCAAGGTTATAAAAGAAACTATTTTTTATGATCAACAATTCATTTTGTTCTACTCATATTATGTTCTACTTTTATTCTATTCATTGTTCAATTCTATGTTGGTTATGTTTTTTTATGTTAAATCTATGTTACTTATGTTATCTAATATTTTGTTTAGTCTACAATTTGGTTTTGGAGATGATTGTACTGAGGCTCTAATAATATGTCCTTCTATTGATGATATCCATTTTGTCTATTATAATGGTGTTAGTCATTCAATACTATATGAATGATAATAATCTAAGTTCTTGTAGTTGAATATATGGAGTTGTATATTTTTCCTTTCAATGTTTAATATAAATATGAGTTATGCAGAGGTTTTAGTTCTAGCTTCATGGTTTTATTGTTTATGTGTTGTGCATTATTGGTGGAATTAATGAATTAGCTATAAAGTTTTCTCAAGTTATCTAGCTAATTTTCATGTTGACACTTTCTATGTTGTAAATAATTGCGGCATTGCATAAATGAATGAACTCTATTTCTTTTACCGGTTCATGTCAAAGTTAGTCCTATGCACATCACATGCACATGCGATGAATACCTCTTGAAAATTTACTTCTCAAGTTGAACCATATATTATGGTGACCCATACCCATTATAGTTGTTGGGAATATGTTAAATTATGTAGTAATGGCTTATGAATGTATTTTCTGTTAGTGGGTTTGTTTGTGACATATGGATATTACACTTGATTGGGTTGGGTTACTATGAGCTAGAGCTATCTCCATTTCCCCTATCTTCTTGCATAAGCTTCAAAGGTTCTACAAACCCATCGGTATACCTTGGGGGATACCTCACCTACTCATGGGTGTTGAAAATTCCAATATATGAGGGGGCTTTATTCGCATATACATGAACACTGTGTCACTTCCCAATGTGCCAACATCCACTTCAATAAGCTTGTAAGATGGTGAGAATTGGGATAATATTGGACTTGTCAAAAATATAAAAATTAAAATTTCAATACTATTGAAAAGATTCACACATTTAGATTTTGTGAACAAAATTGAAATACCAAGACCATCATAGTGTATAATTATCAATGATGCAATATTGAGTTCAATTCAATCATGTAAGAAACTACATAGTCAAGGAGAAATGATAACTTCCCTTGCGTAGTCTAAGGTAAACTATTGATGAGGAGAGGAGGAGGTAGCAAAAATATGGGAAGCATTTCAATTAGATTTCTTTGTGCACTAGCTACAACTCCCATTTTGAATTGAGCATTATCCATATGAGTGCATGGATTATACAAGAGATCCAAAACTCCCTTACGCTCCAAGCCAAGCATGGATACAGAGGCTAAGCAATGAAACATAATTATTTTTATTTTTGCTTACATAATAGCATAAATGATAGCTATATTTATATGAATTACACCACTTATACTCCTCATATTTTGTATGTTTGCAGATGAGGCACCAATGAAGTTGGTAGGCCATTGGTAATGATGAGGCCAACTCATGGGATTCAATCCTATACTAATGGGATAAATTGTTATGAACCAGCTCAAGAAAAGATAGAAAAGATAGATCAATGCCTTAGAATTCAACCTCTTCGAGGGGGCAACCTCCTTTACATTACATAAATGAACAATTCTTGGATGATACAAATGACAAAACCTCCTTTCTATATATAGGAGTCT
>APFE031043469.1:0-14374 GCA_000404065.3 Pinus taeda | reverse complement strand
TCAACCGTTGACGTCATCACTCTGCCACCATGTCATGCTAACAGCATCATCCACGTCAGCCGCCACGTCATCTATGTACCTGCTACCTGACAAAAAATACATCATGATGACGTCATCCAAGGAAAGCGCCAAATTTCCAAAATTCAGTTAAAAAGTCGAGAAAATGACTATTTTGGTTTATTGTTGTGCTCGATGTGTAAACAACGTGCATGCATTTTTCCACTATTTCGCACTCCCAAAGCTTCTACAGACTGTCAACCTGCAATCTGGCTCTGTAACAGTGCTCCGCAGCTCAACCTGTTCTTGTCCAAGTGCCCTCAGCGCCCGGTAAAGAGGTATTTATCCGCATTTCACCTGAAAGCCCAGTTTTTCTCTTCTCTGCTCAAAATTGCCGAAGGTACCTGCATTTTTCTCCATTAGCATTCCCACCAATCCCCCCTTGCTCGGAATTTCTTATTTGAGCTGGTAATTCACAGAAATCTTGCAAATTTCAAACTAATCCCCTCTGCAAATGAGCTATTCCAACACTGCGTTCGTCTATATTCACTCACAAACTCCACAAATCGCTCAAATTTGGAGTTAATTCAGCTGAGCTCCCTATTCCGGTCAAGTACAACCTATTTTCCTAAAGGGAAACCTCAGTTTCACTTTCCCTTTGCAGACTTGTGCCCCTTTAGGTGAAATCCAGCTCCTCTTCCCTCAGCGCTCAGTCCACAGAGCCTGCAATTCAACAATTATGTGTGAAGAACCCAGTCAAAGGGCTGGAAATCCATCATTCATCATAAGCTGAATACACAGAAATCGGTTTGGGAAAGAAAGTCAATTTTAGACTGTTGATAATACCCTCTGAGCTTAGATTCCATTTCCTATTACTGTTTGACACCTACATTGTCATCCATACCAACACTATCAGATATGGAGACTCCAGTAGCCTTGAACATCGCTCCTTTAAATGCTCCACATATGGACTTAGAGTGGCTACCATTAGCAGACAGAGACTTTCAGATCAGAGATATGATGGGCCTTACTACTCACCTCAAAGCTGTGGGCCAATTCAAACACAATCACGGGAATAACACTGATATTTTGGGGATTTGGCAATCCAGCATGCCCCGCTATTACTTGCCAGAAGTCAATGTGCTACCTGATTTCATTCACCCATGCCATGCACACTATGAACCCACTCTGAGAACAATTCTCAGGCTAGATGGGTATGTGTTCTTCCATATCACTCCTGAAGCTATAAATGAGATGTTGAACTTTGAACCTCCTCAGACTCTGGTTCCCCTCACAATGAAACTCTTGGTGGATCAGGGTGCAAGGCTCTCTAATGCAGAAATATCAAGAGTTGGCCATCTATTTATGAAGCCGGAGTGCCAATATGATCATCCTCCTCCCTATCATTAGGTCTCATTTAATGAAATAGGCCAGCTCATGGTGGACATAATTTCATACATCTTAGGATGCAAAACAGGAGAATTTGTGGATGAGATGGTATTCTTTCTCCTAACCATATTCACCCCAGGGCAGCCCCCTGCTGTCATGTATGACTATGCCACATTCATAGCAAACAAAATACATGAACAATTCATGATGATGGAGAGAGAAAGATTGTTTAAATACACTTCTTATATATACCACTTGCTGCTCTACTATCACCCATATAGTTTCAAGGTTCTGCTCAGGAGATTAGACCCAAAGGGAGAGCGGAGATCGGTTTTTTATTGGACCTTGGTTTTCCATGAAGTCCACCATTCTCCATACACATATTGTGAGTTTATTGACCTATTCATTTACCCTGCTACTTGCTTATTGATGCTGACTCCTCCTACCAGGCTTACTATTGAAATGCAAAGAATCCTGTATCTTTCTAAAGGCTACAGTATTGGTGATTGGTATTTCTACCAAAACCACACAATAATAAGACTTTATGGGTGCGAGTTGTCTCCCTACAAACTGCCAAGATATGTCCCTATGAGACTTTTTGCCTTGGAATATTTCAGGCAATTCAGTCATGCAGACTTAACCCATTTCCATGGAAAAAACAAGAAGGCACAGTTGAAAATCAAACACCAATTGGGTCCCTTTGTTTTCAACAAAAGGGAAGAAGCATGAAAAGATGCAGACAACATGCTAGGACAAGAACTCATGCTGAAACAGAGCTTCTACTGGGCACCATATGACCCTGAACACTTCATAAGCCTTAGAAGAATCAAACATAGGCTTTCAGGATATGTGCACCAGCTACCCCCCATGTTGAACAATATGCCAATCAACCAGAATGGGTAGAAGGCACCTTAGATGATGAAGAGCTCACCGAAGAGGAAAAATTAGAGAGAGACACGAAATAAATTGAGAAAAGAATTGACCTAGATTATGTTGCACAGGTCACCTTCACACAGCCTCAACCAGTGGGAGCAAGCACATCAACTTCTACTTCAAGGAAGCCTACTAAAGAGGCCATATCATCAGCAAAAAAGAGCAAAGAAATTGAACATTCTGAACAACAAAGCACAATGGAGGAGCAGCCATCCTCAAATGCAAAAAAGGGTCAAGAGCAAAGCCCTTTAACACAAATAGGAGCACCTGAAATCCTTGTGCTGCAAACTCCTCACAATGAGGAAAGAGGTAAAAAGAGGGATAGAATAGATGAGACACCCACAGGGACATTCACGGACTAGCAAGGAGAAAAAGGGCAGAGGCTAAACCCCTATGCCGAGGAGGAAATCACTGAAGAGGCCATGAGAAACATCATGGGTGAGGGGACTTCTGAGCAGCAGATCCCTCCTATTTTGGAAACATCGGCCAGCTCCTTTCAGCAAGAGCAAGAGAGACAACCAGGTGGGGAGGTTTCATCCTCCAAATAGTAGACCCAAAGAAGTTTAGACATAAAGAAGGCATTCACAGAGATTAAAGCTAGGAACGAACCAATAAGGTTCCAGCTTTACAACCAATTAATGAGAATGGCACCAACAAATCAGCAGAGGCTAATGGCAGCCTATGATATAGAAGCAGGTAAGATGACACTCAGTCACTTCAGGCCTACTACGCAGCTGCCATAATCAGCTGCATATTACATTAGAACTAATTTGGAGGTACTAGCAAAGGATATACATCCTCTTGACCAGATTGAATTGCATAAGAAGACTGGAGAAATGGTGTATTCTACATTGGCAGACAAGGCTCTTTTGGCCCACAGATTGCAAAACTCTCTATATAACACTTCTGCCCAGTTAGAGCTGGAAAAGGCCTCATCGTTGGCCAACGATAATAAGATAAAATCCTTGGAGGAGATCATCATAGAGTTGGTACATGATCCCAAAGATCCCAAAGGCACACAAAGCTTGATTAAGAAAAAAGAAGAAGACATAGCAACATTGAGAAAACAAATGAAGCTGCCAGTCACCATACATCCTCAAACTGTAGAAGTAGCCCAGCAACAAGAAGCAGAAGATGTGGTAAGTCTACTTATGAGTATGAATGAAAGGATAATGGAAATGGAGAAAGCATTGGAGGAAGCTCAATGAGGGAAACAGCCAGAGATAACCCCTCAACCATCACAAAATGCTCCAATAGTACCAGCTCCGACAATTACTGCTCCTTCAACAGCAGTCACTTCAGCAGCACCTCCCCCAGGTTCAACTTCAGCAGTAGGTGCATCGACTTCAGCAGATCCAACAGCAGTAGCCGTGCAAGAGGCCAGCTTAAGCATGGAGACCATGATGAACAAGATTAAAGCTCTTGAATTGCAAATGACAGAGATGAAGGAAACAAAAGAAAAGATAGCCAAGACTAAGGCTAGTTATGATAAATCAAAAATGACAATTGCTAAGAAAACCAGGGAAGTAAAGGCCCTGGAAAATAAGATAAATTCCTTGGAGAAAGACCTCACTCTCCATAGGACCTTGACTGAGATAAAAAAAAATTTGTGGAATAAAACAGGCCAATCTCTTGCTGAACAATGGACAGGAATACAAACCATGTTTGACCAAGTAGAACTGATGACTGTGGCTCATCTTGAAACTCATAAAGCCAAAACATTGCTAGCAAATAAGCCTGAACAAGCTACTCGGTTAATCCACTTTTTGAATACTAGTACTGGTGACCAGCTGGCAGTACTAAACATCCAGAATAGGACAGAGGCTATAATAAAAGCCAAGAAAGTGCTGACAATGATGAATTTTGTCCAGACTATAGAAGGGAAGTGCCAGGAAATGCAAATAGAGGTAAATGCCTTTAGACAGAGGCTTGCGAATTTGCAAACCAAAGGTTTACCCAACTTGGTCACCAGTGCTGGAAGGCTATTAAAACAGGAACAATATGCAAAGAGGCTAAGTGCTTTTATACATAATCAAATAACATCATCATCCAACAACACAGAAGAAGCAGTCCCTCCCACAGGGCAGAGTTTATATGACAAGCTGGAGAATTTGTTTTACATAGAGCATGAGGTGGCGCACCTTTTTCCAGTTTGGCCTAATTATTATACCTACACCGAAGTTGACGAAACATTATACAAGTTAAGAAAACATCAGTTTCCAACTGAGGATTGGTGGCAAAGTCTGCTTCATATTTTTAAAATCGTTTGAATCTCTTCTTATTTATTGACTGCATAAGGGAATTGTAGCATGTAGCTTAGCTACCATAAGATTCAAATTAACAGAGGGCGAAATTCACGTTGATATTCAAAAGCGCAGAATAGGTGGCACAAGATAGCGCTACAGGACAACATTTCAGGGAAGCGGTCACCCACTGCCAGCCAGAGCCGAAGGGTCAACAACACACAGGACACTTGCCACAACGAGTAAAGAGCTTTAAATGCCTCACTTATTGCTGCGCGATTTTTCCATAAATCGTGATTAATTTTGTAGAAGTAGATGGATATAATAATGACCAGATATTTCCCTCTGGGATATTTTGTAAAACTCTTATATATACTAATAAAAGAGATGTATTAGGGGTTGGTTGATGAATCCATTTCATGAGAGACTTGCACTGTATATTTAAGAATTTCTTTAATCAAAGATTGCGGAAAAGATTGGAGGAATGACTGTTTGCTATGTTTAAATGGTTGAAGAGTGACCGTGGAATTCTCGTGCCGCTACATGGAACAATAAGTGTTTCCTCGTTCTATTTCATTGTACATGTTTAACCGTTCTTATATCATTGTCTAAATAACAGGAAAAATGAATATCCTAGAATTTGCTTAATTACACTCTATGCTCAATTTCTATTGTTTCTAAATGCTTTCCTCTAAATGAGATATAAATGTGAATTCCCTTTGGCTCATATTTCCCCTAATTTACACATGCATGACAGTTATCTAGGAATTCTTGACTGCTCCTAGATAGAGCTCATTCACCTTCCCTTTGTTAAGTTGAAAGAGAGATTCTTAATTGCCTCTCATCCCTTAGCCCTCATTTCATTCTTATTTCACCTAAATATTGTCTCATGTATAGCTATCCTGCTCCATAGTCCTCTTGTGGCCAAGAAAGCACACCAGCAGTCTTACTCCATGACCCCATGCCCAATGGTTTGAAACTCTTATACTTTGCATGTCAACTCTGTTTGATTAAGATCAATCATCCCACCAAAACTCAAACAAAACACAAAGAAAACCCATAACTAGCCTAAAATCCCCCTTTAAACAAAGCTAAATCCCAAAGAGAGAGCCCTCTCTGGCTGTTGGTAGGCTAGGACCTGCAGTCCAAAGATTGGTTTGTGGTTACCTCGGTCGTATTCCCTTGGGAGTCAAAGGGAACAACCTGAGTGATAACATAAATGGCGACTCCACTGGGGAGATTGAACTTATTCTCAAACTGCTTTCTACTCCTTAAATATTGAAGATAAATGCTTTTGCTTTGCATTTGCAGGAGTATATAAAAGTTGCTTCAGTCAATTTTTATCCAGTCTTAAGTTCCAAGTAGCTGTTCCAAAGTCTGATCAGTATCTTTCTAAAAACCACAGCTATTCCTAGAAAACACCAAAAAGAGGTTCAGAAGCTAGCTCCAAAGAGAAAGACTCGTTACACAAGGTCAAATCCTGGCCCAAATCCTCCAGCTTTTTTTGAAAATCCCAATCTAATACCTAAGATCCTTAGGCAACAAGGGCAACAAGAACACTTTGCTGATTCTAGTGTTAAAGCAGTTCAGCCAAGCGGTGTTACAACCCCTGTCAAAGTTTTATTTCATTCAAATCCTGTTTCCCCAAGTTCACCATCTACCTCTCCAAGCACCTCTTCCACCCCTCCAGTTACTATGAATACTACTCCCAGTACCACTGTTGTTGGTGCTGTTCCAGCTGTTCCACTTATTCCTGCTATCCCAGTTGTTCCTGCAAATATGGCCAATAGATATGCTCCCTTACAATTACCTACAAATCCAGGGGCTCTGCCTCAGGATTATCAAAGTAAGATCACTTATTTTGATGGTACTGGTTCCTATACGGCCCAAATGCACACCAAGAAGATGCAGGACTATTTTGAAAATTATGAAATTGATGATGACGGAGTAAGGATGAAGATCTTTGTCCAAAGTCTAACTAGTGATGTTAGGACCTGGTTTAGATCTCTTACTCCAAATTCTATAGCTGATCCTGAGGCCCTATGTCAAGTCTTCTTAAACAGATGGGAAAAGAAGAAAGACCCTTTACATATTTATGACAATTTGAAAAGGGGTCCACAAGAGACTGTTCAGGATTAATATGCTAGGTTTAATAATACACACAATGCCATACCACAAAACCTTAGACCCCCACCTGACTTGGCCTTGATCAAGTTCCCTGATGGATTTGAATCAGACATGGCATATCAATTAAGGGAAAGAGCTCCATTAAACTTAGCAGACATGCAGAATATCGTTGTTAGTGTGGAAGCAAACTTGATTGCCAAACGAAACCGAGCGAGAACAGAGAGAAGAACAACTTTCAAAGAAGAACCTTCGGCATCTGAGCAAAAATTAGGTGCAATCATCAAAGGTATGGACAGATTGGGAGACCGGGTAGAGACCATTGAAAGAAAATCATCCTGGGAAGGGCAAACGAGCAATACTGCCAGGAATCCTAATTTTAGAAAAAATCTGAACCAAAATGCTGGAAGGACTGGTCTTGATTAGAATATCAGACCCCCATTTCAAGAGAATTATGCAGGTATCTCAACCTCTGGTCAGCCAACAGAAGACCCCCACATCAACCTGATGGGCCTAGACAGTGAACAACAGGTCTTTCTAACTCAAGATGACCAAGAAGCCCAAGAATTTAAACAATTTCAAACCAAATCTGGCGAGTCATTTGACTTTAGAGAAGGTTATGATGCGGCTGTATATGAAGTTCACAAGCAATATAAGTTGAGAAGTAGGACCATAGAGGTGCCAAAACCTGTCAAAAGAAAGGATACTAAACAACCAAAGAAAATAAAAGAAAAAGCTGCTTTAATAGAACCTGCTGAGGGAAAAGGCCAAAAGCCAAAGGAAGTGGCAGTAGAGGATATAATAGAGAACCAACCTTCATACAAACAGCCATTAGTATCCCCTCCCTTAAAAGAGAATTCAAACAACACCCCTCAAAATGCATCCAAAACAACAATACTCCAGGACAACACTGATAATCAGGAGAAAGTTGCTGAAAACACAGTTGAAAAAGGAAAATCTATCAGTTACAATACTAAAACCCAATTAGAAAAACCATTTGATTTAGAGACTGAAATAGCCGAGTTAAAAATATCTATCCCTCTCTGAGCTCTCTAAACATGATGTATACAAACAACAAATCAAAAGGTCGCAGCAAATACCAGAGAATAGGGACGATGTTAATGTCCTAGATGATACACCTGAGTTATTTTTTGGTCCAGAAGTCGATGGAAAAACAGTAAATGAGGGTGTACTACCCTTTTATGTCAGTTTACATATCCATGATAAAGTATTACACAATGCAATGTTTGATTCAGGAGCTTCACACAACTTAATGCCCAAATCTGTAATGGAGAAACTAAATTTGGATATCACAAGACCATATAAATATTTATTCGCATTTGATTCCAGTCAAGTCAAGTGTTTAGGCCTAATCAAAGATTTGTGTGTCTCTTTAGTCCAATACCCAAACAAAACAATCTTGATGGATGTGGTGGTAGCTAACATTCCACCAAAGTATGGCATGTTGTTATCAAGATCTTGGGGGGAAAAACTCCAGGGATATTTGCAATTAGACATGTCCTATGCCACTATTTCAGTCTTTGGGCAACCAAAGAGAATGTACAGAGAAACTTTGATGAAATATATGGTGAGTAGTGATGAAAGGCCTCAAAACTTCCCCATTTACTCAGTCCATTCCGATATGGACTCTTTTATTTTATTTAATGATGAAATATCTCCTCCAATTGACAATAAGCCCTTGACGTTAAAACAGGAGATAAACATGAATGAGGAATTGCTTACCCATACTCATGAGAGTGTCAGAGCAAGCAGTGCAACTACTATACAAGAAAAAATTCCTCAAATACAAAACTTGGGTCCGCCCAATCCTAAAATGACTGAAACTCTTGATACTGGCCACAAGCAAGAAATCATATGGTATTTAGAGTTTGATGGTTCAGTTAATAAGTTAGGAGCAGGAGCAGGAGTATGGATTCACAATACACATAACAACCATGCAGAGGGTCATGCCTACAGACTAAATTTCAGATGTACCAACAATATGGTAGAATACGAAGCCCTCCTCTTAGGCCTTAAACTGATCAAATCCCTAGGAGCCACAAGAGTTTCAATTCTAGGAGACTCTGACCTGATCATACAACAGGTGAAAGGCAGCTTTGTCACCAATGACAATAGGTTAAGAGCTTACAGGTCTACTGCCACAGACATACTCGATTCCTTCACTGAATTCCAGCTTACTAAGATTGCTAGAAACCACAACATACATGTGCACAGCCTAGCCACCTTTGCTAGCACCTACAAGTTGCCTTTTGGCCCCAATCACCATTTCACTGCTGAGATAAAGCACAGGCCGACTGTCCATGACAATATCAAAGACTGGCAAGTGTTTGAAAATGATGTACAAATTAATAATTTCCTCACCTTACAGCAGGAGTTTTTAGACATGAATATAGATGAGGATGCCATGGATCACCACCAACAACAAACAACAATCCAAAGTTAGCAAACTCCAATAGTTGAAGTAGCAAAATAGATATTATGCCCAACTATATTTGACCAGGAAAATATAAAAGAGTTGAAACAGATGCATTTGGAGGAAATAGCCAGAACAAAGGCCGAAATCATTGATTTAAAGGAAAACTTCCTGCCCGCTGGCCTAACTCCATTAGAAGACATGTTTGATACAAATGACATCCCCAAGAAACCAAAAATGCAACCATCAAATACTGCAATTGAAGACTACAATATTGGGACAGCAGAGACGCCCAAAGTCATTAAATTGTCCAAAAATCTACCACCTGATCAAAAAACAAAGTATGTGGATTTGTTCAAAGAGTTACAAGATGTATTTGCTTGGAGTTATGAGGACTTAAATTCCTATGACACTTCAGTTATTCAACATACTATTCCTTTAAAACCAAACCAAAAGCCATTTAAGCAGAAACTGAGAAGAATTAACCCTATGCTTCTTCCCCTCATTGAAAAGGAAGTGAAGAAAATGTTTGAAGCAGGTATCATAGCACCCATCAGATTTTCTGAATGGGTATCCAACCTAGTTCCCACAAGGAAAAAATCAAGTGAGATCAGACTGTGTGTAGAACTAAGAAACTTAAACCAAGTCTCTTTAAAAGACCATTATCCTTTGCCTAAAATGGACCATATTCTACAAAGAGTAGTGGGGTCCTCAAGAATTTCATTACTCGATGGCTTCTCAGGTTTCAATCAGATATTAGTTCACTCGGATGACCAGGACAAGACAACCTTTACCACACCATGGGGAACCTTCAAATATGTCAAAATGCCTTTTGGGCTCAAAAATGCAGGTGCAACCTTTCAAAGGGCCATGGACATTGCTTTCGCCAAGGAAATCCATGATTTTTTGGTTGTCTACCTTGATGACCTTACTCCTTTCTCAAAATCCGATCAAGAGCACTTGAAGCACCTAAGGCAAATATTCCTAACATGTAGGAAATATGGCATATCTTTAAACCCTAAGAAGTCCATGTTTGGTCTAGAAGAAGGCAAACTTCTTGGCCATATCATTTCTAAAGATGGGATTAGAATTGATCCCGAAAGGATTCAAGCCATTCTACAAATCCCTTATCCAAGAAACAACAAAGAATTGCAAGCTTTCTTGGGAAAGATCAATTTCCTAAGAAGATTTATCACGAACTTGGCTGAGCTGATAAGGTTGTTGAGCAATATGCTTAAGAAATATTCCAAGGTAAAATGGACTTTAGAAGCCAAGAAAGCCTTTGAGGGCATAAAAACTGCATTAACACAAGCACCAGTCCTCACAAGTCCGCAATTTGATAAGGATTTCATCATCTTTTCATTTGCATCTGAACACTCCATAGCTGCTGTCCTTTTACAAAAGGATAACCAAGGAAATGAAAGGCCCATTGCCTTTTTCAGCCGAGCCCTTAGGGATGCCCCCTTGAAGTATCAAATCATGGAAAAGAAGGCATATGCCCTGGTTAAGGCCATCAAAGACTTCAGAATTTACATTTTATATTCCCATGTGATTGCTTATGTCCCGAACTCTGTTGTCAAAGACATATTAACTCAAAATGGATTAGAAGGCAAAAGAGGCAAGTGGATTGCCAACATTCTGGAGTATGACATTGAGATAAAACCCACCAAGCTGATAAAGGGACACGGTTTAGCCAAACTGATGTCCGAAACCAATTTTAAAGCCTTAGATATAAATGAACTGGATAATGAAAAGGAGATGGTGACTCCACAGATCAGTGAAGCTTTTTTACAATCCCCATGGTATGTTGATATTTGTTTTATATTGTTAAACCTGTGTGCTCCCCCAAGGTTGTCCAGAAGCAAAAAGAGATTTCTAAAAATGAAAGCATCAAAGTTTTGTGTCTTAGATGGTGCCCTGTTTTGGAAAAACCATGAAGGAATTTTGCTGAACTGTTTAAATTTAGATGAAACTGATAGTGTTATGAAAGAATTCCATACAGGGGACTATGGAGGGCACCTATATTGGAAATCCACTGCTGATAAGATACTAAGGGCTGGTTTCTATTGGCCCTCATTGTTTGCAAATGTCAAAAGGTTTACAGTTTCATGCCACAAATGCCAAGTCTTTAAAGGAAAAAGAAAGATTCTGCCCTTGCCCCTTAAGCCCATTTCAATAGAGAAGCCCTTTCAACAATGGAGTCTTGACTTCATTGGAGAAATCCACCCAGCATCCTCAGGCTAGCATAAGTGGATTCGAATAGCAACAGATTATTTCACCAAGTGGATTGAAGCCATCCCATGTAGGCAAGCCAATGACTCCACCATTATCAAATTCCTTGAAACCAATAGTCTGGCTAGATTTGGCTACCGTGAAAAAATCATCACAGACAATGCTGCTGCCTTCAAATCCAAGAAAATGATCAATTTTTGCCATAAATTTCACATCACCTTAGGTCACTCCACAGGCTATTATCCTCGAGGTAATGACATAGCCGAGTCATCCAACAAAAGCCTAATCAATATCATCAAGAAAGTCTTAGAGGAAAATAAAAAGAATTGGCACAAAAAGCTCACAAATGCACTATGGGCTGATAAATTGACAGCCAAGAGATCCATTGGGATGAGCCCATATGAGTTGGTCTATGGCATGGAGGTTAATTTCCCTTCTTCTTCGGGAATCCCTATTATCAAGCTGCTGCAAGAGATTCAGGCTGAGCCCAATGATATCCAAAGGAGGATAAACCAAACCATCCATTTGCAACAAACAAGAGAGCAAGTGTATGACAGAGCTCAAGTTTTACAAGAAAAGCTCAAGAAAATGTTTAACAAAAGAACAAAAGCTGAAGATTTCTTCATGGGAAACAACGTCTTAAGATGGGATTCGAGAAGGGAGGACAAAGGAAAGCATGGCAAGTTCGATTTCCTTTGGAAAGGCCCCTTTCTTATTTCTGTTGTTCATGGCAATAACACATATTTTCTGAAGAATTTGGATGGCACCATAGCTGAGGAAGGCCTTGTTAATGGCCGCATGTTGAAGCATTATCATGATCCCATCTAGATAAAACACAACTCTGTATATTATTTGTACAATAATAGTTTATATTTCCAACACTTTGTTTTCACTTTTATAGCAGACCGATAAGAGGGAATAATGCAACAAATTTTGAAGGAAAGATCACAGAAAGCTCCATTTTAGATCTTTGTTGTTTGAAATAATCCCAAAGAAGTTCCCAAGCAGATTTCAACATGAAAACCAGCACCCAAAAAGGCAAGCAGAGCTATAATTTCTCTGCAAATCAGCTAAAAAACGATATTGCATATCAGCTTATAAAAATTCAGTCAAATGCATTGAGAAGAAGAAAAATTTCAGAGTGCAGCAACAACTAAGAGATTAAGGCGGTCTGACCTACTGTTCATGGCCCGTCACAAGGAAAGGCCACCCCCAACTGGAGCCATTGTTAGCTTCCTATACCAATAGGTTTCATTTTTCATGATTGACAGTGGAAGTGCCAAAAATGTTCATCCTTTTCATGCTGCAAAAGTTCCATTTTTGAAGAATTTCACAGTTGAGGGCCAAACAACTTAATACTAGCCTCCCTAGGTTTAAATTGCTTGTTTTAGAAGATAGAGAAAGAAAATCTCTCCAAATTGTTTAAACTTGGCAGATCATTAGCTAGGTAGAGAATTAAGGAGCCCAAATGCTTAATCTGGGCCCTTGGAAGAAATAAGGGTAGTTTCTAGATAGGAGGGCAGTTATAAAAGAAAAAAGGCAATCAGGGTTTGCAAGTCTAAATGCACCCTTCCTGAAGAAACAAGGAGGACGCTGAGCTTTGAGCCTGCAGAAGTGGTTCAGGTGATATTTCTCTTTTTTGTACTATTCTATTTGTCTAATAAAGAAACACGTCTTGTTCCCGATATGCTTCTTTCTTTATGTTAATGATGTTTATGTTTGAATTTCATGTATGAATGAGATGTTCTAAAAGTTCTATAACTAACATCCTTTCTTGTATAACTAAGAAGTGATTTTCATATAAATCTTTTGTCCATATTACTCTGCTTCTTTTTGAATTTTTGTTTTGCAGGGGTGCAGGGCAAAGGAGCGGAGGGACGTGAAGAAGGTTGGACCCTTTGAGAACTACAATCGTAGACCGAGTATTCCTTCTCACCCTAGAAAATAGCCTTTTCTGCATAAATGGTGTTGTGGCAATGTTTCTTGATTTAGGAAACTTTCGTCTGCTAGGGTTCCACCCAAGAGCCTTAGGGGATAAAATCCCACAACAGAACTGGCGACTCCGCTGGGGAACAACATTCTTGTTGTTCCTAGTTGGGCGTTTGTCAAGTTTATCAGGGCTCAGTAAGTTGGTGGTTTATTGTTATTGTCTGGTCTATTTTTGACTTCTGAGTTTTACCAGTTTCTTGAGTCTCTCTTTTATTTTTCCTGAAATATTAGATACACGCTGTTTTGTTTAGTTACAGAAGCGTATAAATGCTTGTTGTCTGAAGTGAACTCGCGTATACGCAGGTTTCCTCAGAAACAGTCGTGTATACACGCAATCTGCACTGAATACAGTCGCGTATACCTGCAACTTTCAGGATTTATAAACCTTTTTGTCTCTGGAGTGTGTCTGGTGCTTTCAGTCAGTTTTAAACAGTCATCTTTGTCAGTATTAGTTCTTTGTTTTACGGCAAGCATCCTTACTCCGACTTCTCTCTAATCATAAGGAGTTTTGGTCTTGTTTTGTGTTTGCAAGTGTCATCATATTTTTGCTTTAAACATGCAAGATTTCTTTATTGGAATCTTGGCTTCCCTGAGTGATCAGAGCAGAAAGATTGTTATCAATCTTTGTGTTTAACTTTGCTTCTTGGTGACTTTTTTGTTTGCTTAACGAAATTGATTTTTATGACTAATTACTTCTTTGTTTCATCAAAGTTGTCATTTTGATACTTTCTTGAAACCGTCTTTTTGATCTTTTTGGTCTTTGCTACCAAAGCTTTCCTTGCTGCCTTCCATTGTCAAAAGCCTTTTTGAGCACATTTGTTTTTTTGTTGAGTTTTCATTCTTTGTTGAGTGTCAACTTACAAAAAGTGTTTCTTGCTTTTCGTTTCAATCGTGAAGTGTCGGTTTTTGTTGAGAGCATTTTCAAAAAGACCTTTTTGTTGCTACTTTCAAGTGAACTTTTTTGAAAAGTTTTAGTTTTGCTTTCTTGAATTTGCTTTTCATTTAGTTTCCTTTTGTTGAATGAAAGTGTTTT
>APFE031043465.1:113876-146393 GCA_000404065.3 Pinus taeda | reverse complement strand
AAAAATTATATATACATATTATATTATTGATAAAATTGCCTTCCATTTTTCCTATATACCATGGAGATTCGCCCATTTATTATACATATAAATTTAGGGGGGGTTCTTAAAATTTTCCCTGTGTGTAATGATCCCTCAAGTCCAAAAAGATTAAAATCTAGAGGAGGGATGGCACTTCCAATCACTTTAACGAGCTGGAGAGGTCAATTGCTCAGCAATCTTTTTATATTTTATGAGTCTAAAAAGAGCCTAAAAGAGACTCGATTTGGAAAGGGAGTTGTTTCATTTTTTAATTAGGTTGACACAGGATAAGAACCATCCTCGGTGACCCATAGTATCAAAATGGTCAGTGTTCTTCTTAATATTTGATGATGTAGAAGATATCATATGGCAGGTTTCCACTATGGCCACTTCCGCCAGATTACTTGGAGGCGGGAGGGAAAAAGTACCCATTAAGGAAGGGTCTTTTAGGAGACCTACTCCAATATTTTGAAGTGATTGAGAAATTCCATCGATCAATGGAATGCTTCCATTAGCTTGTGAACTGTTGGGGAAAAAGTTTAGTTGGTCAACGATTGTAATTCCACCTTGGAAGGGAAATGAAATCTTTCTAAAATATGTTGACACAACGGCAGCCATAGCATAAATCCAGGGCCTGCCCAGTAGGATATTGTAGTCAAGGTTTCCATCAATGCCCTCGACTTCAATTTTTGTTGTCTTGCACCCCAGTTCAACTTGAAAGTTACTTAAAATCCCATATGACGTGTATGTTATTCCATCAAATGCTTTTAATGTCATTGATGATCGTGATGAGGGTGGCAAGCCTAAAGTTTTCCAGCAACTCATTAACATAATATAGGTAGATGCCCCCTCATCAATAATTGTTTGATGAACAATTTTGTTGAGGGTTTTTACCTGTATAAGGAAAGTGAGTTGGGAAGTAACTGAGGTTCGTATCCTTTATGGTTGAATGCCACGAGATTGGAATCTGCTGGGTCAATCCCACCTATTGCTGATAACAAAACCTGCTTTTGGGAGGGGAAATTCTGCAGTACTTCAAGTGTCGACATAGAGGATGGAGATTGAGCCAGATCTTCCACTATATTATAATTCTGTGCTGCTCGAGCACGAGGATTAAATGTCGATTTATGTACTACTCCCTTAGGCGACTTTATAGTTAATTCAGGAATGATGGGTGGAACAACTTCTAGCAAAGTTGTTGTCAAACTACTAGGTTGATCTGTAGCCTTGTTGTTCAAAGACTGTGGATTCCCATAATCTTTATTCCTTGTCTATATCAAAGAATTATTTTGCTGTTTCAAGATGGATAACATAAGCACTTGGGATTTGGAAGCATGATTGATAGCAACTAGGTTAGTTTTTGGGTTTGAAAACAAATTAGTCAACACTGTTGGGGTAGTTGAAGCTTTTAAAAATTTCGCAACCTCAGCTCAATGTGGACAATCTCTCGTGAAATGTTTGTCATTACGTATTAAACATGGATAACGAGGTTTTTGTTTCCCAGCAGGGTTCTCAAAAGATTTTTCAGGAGTCGAATCTTCCTGTTTCTTCTTTTTGTTTTTCCCTTTCTTCTTGCCCCCTTGTTGCTTTGGTTCTTTGCCCTTGTTAGATGACACGACATTAACCTTTGAGGCAAGAATTTTTTCATTTTCCTTTTGACAAGAAACTGCAAGGGCTTTACCAGTTTGGGCCTTTTCGGTTTGTGTACTTGAGGTGTCAATCACGCCATTGTTGGCATGAGAGTCCTTGTTTGATTTAGGAGGGGGAGGAATGGAAAATTCTGTTCTAGGAGCATCAGGAATTTTGTGATAGAGCGTGCCATACTAAGTATAGATCAAGTCTAGATATTGTGCATGAGAAATGACTTGCTCTTCAATGACAACTCCTCCCGTGGCCACATCTTCTGTAATAGAAGGTGACAATGACTTAATAAACCATTCAGCTAGAAGATGATCAGGAACATATGTCTTTACCATTAAATGATGACATCATCGCTCATGAATATGATTAGATATGTGAGTGGTTGTCGTCTGCTTAAAATTGGTAAGAAGCTCCGTTCTTATTTTTTACCTTATGAGTAACTGAAAATGGGTTAAAAAGGTGGTGGCAAGGGTGCTAAAGTTATCAAATGAAGCCCTAGGAAATTCGATGTACCATTTTGTTGCCGGACCAGTTAACATTTACTGAAAAAGAAGAAGCCTAATCAAATCATCATTGAGATTGTTGGACGAACACCATAGATGAAAGGTCATCACATGATTCCATGGATCTTCACCTAGATTTCCATTGAATTTAGGAATATCTGATGGAAGTTTATGAGGAATCGCTGACCACCACGAGGCATAAGCAATTGGATCATTTTTTAGCCGATTCATATCTGTCAATTCTAAAGTTGCTATGAAAGGCAACTGTTGATTCAGGTTTGGCGAAGCATACCCAGGATAAGATGGGATCGCCTGAGCCGTGGGTCGTTGCATACCAACATAATGTATTTTATGTTGATAACTTTGATAAGGTTGATGGGTGTAACCATTATAATATGATTGTTGGTAACAGTTTTGAATATACTGTTGCCCATTACCTACAAAGCTTTGTTTCTTAGGTCCTTGGTAAGCTTGGTGGAATTGTGGTTGTTGATATTGCACCAGCCATGGTTGCGAGACCATTTTTTGTTTTCCAATATTGGATGTTTGACCAAGATGAGGGGTTATAGTACCTTTTTGAGCTTGAGTCGCTCTAGTTAAGGAGCCACTAACCGGCAGTTGTGATTGAGTCATGGAGACAAGAGACTATTGTATTACGACCTGAGAGGCTGGAGGTTGACATACAATAGGTAGCGCTTGTACTTCTGACATCGTCACAATAGCCGGTGTAGTGGGAATGTTCAAAATAGATTGATTTTGTTGCATTGAATATACAACTCTCGGCTGTTGAAGCAGTATTGGTACCCAACCACTGGATGTGATTCTAGCTTGACCTGAATTCTGTTGTGAACTCTCATATGGTTGTTCTCCCGAAGGGAACAATGAAAAGGCATACTGCCCCCCATATGGCGGAAATCCAGTGTTCAAAGGGAAAATTGGCCTTTGGAGACTAGATTGCCCAAATTGATACTGTTGTGAAGGATCAATTTACTGAGACTCAACGTAAGAAATTCCAGATAAGGTTCTGAATGAACAAATAGGAACATGCCATACTGTCGAAATAGTCCCTGTGTGGACTCCATCTAGTGGTTGAGAACTAGTTGGGACAGATGGTACACCAGCAAACATTGTCGAAGTGGCAACAGGAGGTTCTGTTGCTGCTGTATCGGATGACACAGTCCTAGATGTCGATGGTTGTTCAGACATATTGAGTCTATCCAAAATATTTCCTAGCGATTCTACCGGAACTTGCGATGAAGGGTGTATAACTTCTGTAGTAGAAGGATATAGGTGGATCCCAATTCCAAAATGCAATGGAGTACAGGATGGAAGATCCTCCACAATCTCTTCTATAGCAATCAATCTAGGTGGAAGAGGTAGACTGTCAGGTCCATAAAATATTTCTGGTGACGAAGAAGGTATAGACTCAGCAGCTATAGATGCTAGAAGGGTGACACCTTCCAAACTAACCCAAGATGGAGCTAGTTCAGGAACAGAAGTGTTCACTGTTACACTAGGATCAGTTCTATTGTCCTCTTGTAACTACGGAACTTCTTCTATAGAGGCAGCGATACAAGAAATAGTTGGAGTAACTGGAGTCTTTAAGGATGTTGAAACACAAGTTTCAAATAAACCAGGAGACTTTGACCTAGTTAAATGAGATCGCTTGCCCTAGAATAGTTTTGTTTCCAGAGTCAAAGATGGTTGACTCGTTAATCTCCACGAACGATGGGGTTTTGATTGACTTTTTACCACGATTGCGGATTACTTGATCAACTCAAAATAAAATGGTGAAATGTTATTCTGATTTAAATGAATTTTATGATGCTTTGACACAACTTTCTTTTTCAATTTTAAAGAGTTGAGAAAAAGCTAAAGATGACTCTAGTCACATTCGATTTTTAATGAGCTTGAAGTGACAAGTGCTTAGATAGACCCTTTCTTTTAAGGAGTCTTAAAAGGAATGAAAGTGACATATTTGGAAATCTAGACAGAGGGATTACCAAACCAATTGCAAAACTACATAATAATTTTTACGTATGGTAGTCAATCTTCCTGAATGTTGTATTCAGTGCATTGTGATCGATAGGGCGGAAAACACGGCTTCCTAAGGATAAAGGATATAGCCTATTGTGGTCTCCCAATATATACTCGACGGTACATGGGAGCACAAGTCCGTACTGGAAATTTTCATATCAAAGTGGAGGTATCACCCAACCTACAATGAAAATGATAGTTACCAGGCTTTAGGACATCAGAATACGTCTCTAGCCTAGACTTCTAGATGTTGTGTGTTAGGTTCCAAAGCTCTTTTATGTTCATTGAGGTTTATTTTATAGTTGATCTTTCTTAATAAGTTTTCCTTTAAGGTTCACTGCACGTTGTAGATATACAATTCCTAAATATGCAATCTATGATGATAAACAGTCATTTACTTTCTTTTTGCAATGAAAATCCTAGCTACTAAGGAAAGAGAAGTAAAATTCTTTCAACATAGAGCAGAGAGCACACACTAAGATGCATTGTCCTAAATCAATTTCCGCATGCAGTTTAAATGCAAATGCACATGCATGTATTTGTTTTTCAGTTTCCTTAATGTGAGAATGAGGAAAAGAAAACTAGGTACAGATCTGAACTATCTTTTCTCAAAGCAACACTTTAGCAATTTCTTGTTCAAAACGAAAAGAAGACTAAGATGACACTTTCAATTTCGACTTGAAAACTACCTTCGACACTTCAAATAATTTATGATTCGAATCAAATACAATAGCAAAAGTGTAATCGACTATATAAAAGAGGAAGAATTTACGACACTCTTTTCTTTGATTGAAAACGACACTTGCGACACTTTCAAATCAAAAGACAACAGTTCGATTAAGCTACTTTTTGCAAAGGAGGACTGTAAATGATGAAAAATACATTAAAAAAAACATTCACAATGCCTTATCAATGGAGGCTCAATAATGTAAAGAACGAAGGTTTCAATAGTGATATACTGATCATAGACAACAAAACTCCTGAATAACGCTGAAAACAATGAAGAAAAAACCAAAATCTGGAGGCAGAAACAGTCTCACTCACTCATCGCACCTGTAACACAGGGAAACAGGGATGCATCTCACCTACAACACACAGGATATGTGATGCATCCAAGTTTCCAATGAGAGATAGTGTGATGGTCCAGGGACAAGATTGAGCTCGGTTTTCACTCACAGTTTACAGCTAAGTTCAGGGGTTTAGGCTAAGCTTATGATAGGTAGTAAACACAAAGTATAGGGGCTGATCTAATGAGGTTACTGAGCTACCACCATAGCTCTTAGGATGTTTGCAAGTCAGATGTTGAGTTCACAAACCAACTCGTAGATTGACTGAAGCAGCGTTGATCTACTTTGTAGTTGCATAGCAAACGCAGTTCGAAAGCTAGCAAGCTTAATTTGAGGCTTCGTCTGTAGTTTATAAAGCAAACAAAAAGGAAAAACAAACAAACTATTCACTCCCCAGCAGAGTCACCATTTTGTTATCAGGAAAACTAGTTTCCATTCAAAGATGCTAGTCCCACTAAGATGGGCAGCTATCATAGAAATAAACAAACTAAAGTTACTTGTGTTTTCCTTTATGAGAGATAGATGGGAGAGAAGCAGAGAGTAACAACCTTATTCTTTCTCTTGGCTCCTTGCTTTTTTTCTCCCCCCTTTGATAGAGCTTCACCACTCTTTCCTCACTTGTCCCACTTCAAAGAACACCTATAGAGTCAAAGCAACATAATACCATCAAAGCATAGAGATCTATAACCATAAACAATATAGGATCAGATGTATATTAACCATACAAATGCATACACCAATACAAGATTTAGAAATATACAAGAATATGGAGGAAAACTCAAATAGCTTTATTGATAAAAGTAGTAGAAGAGAGGATTACAACCCACTGGTCTAACCTAGCACCATTCTCCCAGCATGAAATCCCTCTTCACCTCATGAAAAGCTAGATCACCCAACACTACAATGTTTCACAGAGAAACCAACAACACTTCCTTACAAAAATACAAAATTCCAGCCTTTTGGATCTCTAGGATGAGGGATCCATATATAGATATTTGCAGGGGGATGAGTCAACTTCTAGCATTTTGATTAGTGTCATTTCTCTGATAGTTCTTGGTTCCACTTGGAAATTTCATGATCTCTTACTAATCCCTGGGTGAATTCAGAGAGGCAAGTGTCATATGAGCAGGTTCTAGAAGATTCTTTGAGTTTCCACCTTGAAAACTGCCTCCGCCATTTGTCTACTCTCGCCCATCGTACCCTATAGAATGGATTTTCAGTATGCATCGCACCCCCCATGTGAAATACATGAGATGCATTGCACCATAACCATGGAGCAGGTGAGATGGTCCAGTTTTGAACAATTCTGAGCAGTTTTTCAAGGAGAACTTCTGGGAAATGTTGTAATCAGTTGACCTTGTTCCTTTAGGGTATGAAACAACACTTTTAGGGGTTTAGAAGCCCTTGGTTTATGGAAATATGTGATTGGGGTTGCAGTGCCCAAATATGTCTATAACAGTTTCCCCCTAAAGCATGAGGTCGTAAATCTTCTGATGTCGGGTGAAATGCTTTATCATGAGGATCCAAGGTTTTTCGAACTGGAAGGTGACCTGCAATAAGATACAATAAAATACATTATCTTCATAATATTTTCACTATCTAGTTGAGGAGGGCATTCCCATGCTTAGCTTTATAAATTCATTTTCATGTACATAGGACAAACAATCATTTGTGTGGCAGACTGATGATTCTGGTAGAGCCATCATCCTTTAGGATGATTATTTGAGCAGCTATAGAGTACACTTGATGTCTTTATTTTCTTGAATATATCACAGCCCAAATGGATGAAACTAGATCTGGGGTCTTCAAACTCGTTCAATCTTCACCCGAAGTACAAGTCGATCCATGTGAAAAGATGTTCTGATGTCGAACACGGAAAGACATCGCGTGATTACCAACCAATGATGTAAGTTGTTAACATGTGTGAGAGAAATCACTGATAATGATAATGACCTTGAAGGTACTATAGTACGATTCACGTGGTGTGAATACATGAGTTGATGTCAAACACCATGCAAAATCTTTCAGTCGAAGGCCATTGATGTAAACCTATTGCCGGAAGTGAGAAACTTGCCATCGAGGCATGCAAGCTTCAAAGTACTGAAAGGGTTGTTCCTAGGTCAACTTCTTGGATAATGAGCTAATGTCGACAAGAAGTGAACCATCGTAGGAGGGCCTTAATGAATCCCACATCTACGACATGAAATGGAGCAAATGATTTTGTGGAGGTGAAATTGATTTGATGATTCAAGGTTCAGGGTGGCGGTCATGAAAAATGGAGCTTGAAGGTATTGCAGTTGATGAGGCATTAGCTAGGTTGGTGAATTCTCTAAGTGACTTATCTTGAACATATCGGTGGCACTGAAATGGATTGGTAGCATTAACCCCAAAAATCGATGGTATAGAGGACCAATGGTGATATGACCAGTGAACGGAATAACCCAACCCGACTCAATCATGGTGATGGAGTGAAAGTGTCATGTTCAAGAGAGACCTGCTACTAATAAAGTTCTTCAATTTTTCTTCCCAATTTTTCCCCAGTCATTTTTGACCAGTACATCTTTATTTTTGTCAAGCTTGAGGAGGATAACATATGCTTGTTCTATAAGTTTCCCTTCGGGCAAACCTGTTTCTATGTTTTAGCAAGCCTAGCGACAGTGAAACTCACTCTTGTCTGTAATGGACAAGTTCGTCGCTATTGTTTTAACGAGTTTAATGACAAATATAACTCGGTCCTTTTCAGTTTTAGAGAGTCTGAAAAGAGACGAAAAGGAAACTCCAGTAATCCTTTTTCATGGCATAATCCCTTAAGTCCGAAAAGTATAAAATAATACGAAAGGGATGACTTTTCCAATCACTTTAACGAGCCGAAAAAGACAAGTGCTCGATATTTTTGTGTAATGATCCCTTAGGTCCAAAAATATTAAAATATAGAGGTGGGATGACACTTCCAATCACTTTAACGAGCTAGAGAGGCCAATTTCTCGACAATCTTTTTATATTTTATGAGTCTAAAAAGAGCTTAAAAGAGACTCGTCATTTCCAAACATTTTAATGAGTTGGAATTCTCAACAATCGTTTCATATTTAACGAGTCTGAAAAGGGTTTAAAGGAAACTCAGTTTTTTTAGGAACAAGTGGCATTTATGGTAGCGAATGGGTTTCGGGTAATCTTGGAACTTCTCAAAACATGGTGGTGTGAAGAGGGTGGCTAACAGAATCACTCGTTGCAGTTGTTCCTCAAAAAGGGTAAACAATCAAGTGGAAGAATATGATTGGCCAAACGGATGGAGGTGATGGAAAGAAAACAACCAAATTTCGAAAGGCAGATAGAATGGCAATCAGAAAAGTTATTTACCGAGGGTGGACCCATTTTTTAATGAGTTTGAATCGGAAGAAACTATGCTCAACTTCAGTTTCATGTTTACACAAGCTTAAAATGAAAAACTATTCTTGTTATAATTTCGCATGCCCCCAACATAATGACACAAATCGAGGTCAAATCAAGGTGTATGCCCCCCAAGCTTCATTGCATTCAACGCGGTGGTTAGAATGAAGGTTTACCTTTCAGATCTTTGAAAGACTTGACTTAGATTTTATGAGATCGTAATCAAAGGCTCGATTTGGAAAGGGAGTTGTTTCATTTTTTAATGAGGTTGACACAAGATAAGAACTGTCCTCGGTGACCCATAGTATCAAAATGGTTAGAGTTCTTATTAATATTTGATGATGTAGAAGATATCATATGACAGGTTTCCACTGTGGCCACTTCCGCCAGATTACTTGGAGATGGGATGGAAAAAGTACCCATTAGGGAAGGGTCTTTTAGGAGACCTACTCTGACATTTTGAAGTGATTGAGAACTTCCATCGATCAATGGAATGCTTCCAGTAGCTTGTGAACTGTTGAGGAAAAAGGTTAGTTGGTCAACGATTGTAATTCCACCTTGGAATGGAAATGCAATCTTTCTAAAATATGTTGACACAATGGCAGCCATAGCATAAATCCAGGGCCTGCCCAATAGGATCTTGTAGTCAAGGTTTCCATCAATGACCTTGACTTCAATTTCTACTATCTTGCCCCCCAGTTCAACTTGCAAGTTACTTAAAATCCCATATGACGTGTATTTTCTTCCATCGAATGCTTTTAATGTCATTGATGATCGTGATAAGGGTGGCAAGCCTAAAGTTTTCCAGCAACTCATTGACATAATATAGGTAGATGCCCCCTCATCAATAGTTGTTCGATGAACAGTTTTGTTGACGGTTTTTACCTGTATAAGGAAAGCGAGTTGGGTGGTAATTGAGGTTCGTATCCTTTATGGTTGAAGGTCACGAGATTGGAATCCGCTCGGTCAATCTCACCTATTGTTGATAACAGAGCCTGCTTTTGGGAGGGGAAATTCTGCAGTACTTCAAGTGTCGACATAGCGGATGGCGATTGAGCCATATCCTCCACTATATTATAATTATGTGTTGCTTGAGCACCAGGATTAAATGTCAATTTATGTACTACTCCCTTAGGTGACTTTATAGTTAATTCAAGAATGACGGGTGGAACAACTTCTGGAAAAGTTGTTGTTGAACTATTGGGTTGATCTATAGCCTTGTTGTTCGATGACTGTGGATTTCCATAATCTTTATTCCTTGTCGATATCAAAGCATCATTTTACTGTTTCGAGATGGATAGCATAAGCACTTGGGATTTGGAAACATTATCGATAGCAACCAGGATAGTTTTTGGGTTCGGAAACGGATTAGTCAACACCGTTGGGGTAGTTGAATTTTTTAAAAATTTTGCAACCTCAACTCGATGTTGAAAATCTCTCGTGAAATGTTCTTCATTACATATTAAACATGGATAACGAGGTTTCTATTTCCTAGCAGGGTTCTGAGAATATTTTTCAGGAGTGAATATTCTTGTTTCTTCTTTTTGTTTTTCCCTTTCTTCTTGCCCCCTGGTTGCTTTGGTTCTTTGCCCTTGTGAGATGACACAACATTAACCTCTGAGGCAAGAATTTTGTCATTTGCCTATTAACAAGAAACTACAAGGGATTTACCAGTTTGGGCCTTTGCGGTTTGCGTACTTGAGGTGCCGATCACACCATTGTCGGCATGAGAGTCCCTGTTTGATTTAGGAGGGGGAGGAACAAAAAATTATGGTCTAGGAGCATAAGGAATTTTGTCATAGAGTGTGTCGGACTGAGTATAGATCAAGTCTAGATATTGTGCATGAGCAATGACTTGCTCTTCAGTGACAACTCCTCCCTTGGCCACATCTTTTGTAATAGAAGGTAATAATGGCTTAATAAACCATTCAGCTAGAAGTTGATTAGGAACATATGTCTTTACCATTCGACGACGACGTCGAGACTCATGAATATAATCAGATATGTGAGTGGCTGTCATCTGCTTAAAATTGGTAAGAAGCTCCTTTCCTGTTTCGTACCTTATGGGTAACTAAAAATGGGTTAAAAGGTGGTGGCAAGGGCGCTGAAGTTATCGAATGAATTCCCAGGCAATTCGATGTACCATTTTGCTACAGGACCAGTTAACGTTCGCTAAAAAAGGCAAAGCCTAATCGAATAATCATTGAGAGTGTTGGAGGAACTCCACAGATGAAAGTTCATCATATGATTCGATGGATCTTCACCTAGATTTCCATTGAATTTAGGAATATCTGATGGAAGTTTCTGAGGAATCGCCAGCCACCACGAGGCATAAGCAATTGGATCATTTGTTAGCTTATTCAGATCTGGTAATTTTAAAGTTGCTATGAAAGGCAATTGTTGATTCTGGTTTGGCGAAGCATACCCAGGAAAAGATGGGATCGCCTGAGTCGTGGGTCTTTGCATACCAGCATAATGTATTTGATGCTGATAACTTTGATAAGGTTTATGGGTGTAACCATTATAATATGATTGTTGGTAACCACTTTGAATATACAGCTGCCCATTACCTGCAAAGCTTTGTTGCTCAAGTCCTTGGTAAGCTTGTTGGAATTGTGATTGTTGATATTGCACCAGCCATGGTTGCAAGACCATTTGCTGTTGTCCAATACTGGATGTTTGACCAAGATGAGGGGTTATAGTACCCATTTGAGCCTCAGTCGCTTCAGTTAAGGAGCCACTAATCGGTGGTTGTGATTGAGTCGTGGACATAAGAGGCTGTTGTATTACGACCTGAGAGGCTGGAGGTTGACATACAATAGGCAACGCTTGTACTTGTGACACTGTCACAATAGCCAGTGTAGTGGGAATGTTGACACAGGTTGATTTTTTTGCATTGAATATACAATTCTCGGCTGTTGAGGCAGTATTGGTACCCAACCGCTAGATGTGATTCTAGCTTGACCAGAATTCTGTTGTGAACTCTCATATGGTTGTTCTCCCAGAGGGAACAATGAAAAGGCATACTGCCTCCCATATGGCAGAAATCCAGTGTTCAAAGGGAAAATTGGCCTTTGGAGACTGGACTACCCAAATTGATACTGTTGTGAAGGATCAATTTGCTGAGACTCAACATAAGAAATTCCAGATAAGGTTCTGGATGAACAAATAGGAACAGACCATACTATCGAAACAGTCCCTATGTGGACTCCATCTAGTGGTTGAGAACTAGTTGGGACAGATGGTACACTAGCGAACATTGTCGTAGTTGCGGCAGGAGGTTCTGCTACTGCTATATCGGATGACACATTCCTATATGTCGATGGTTGTTCAGACATATCGAGTCTATTCAAAAGATTTCCTAGCAATTCTACAGGAACTTGCGATGAAGGGTGACTAACTTCTATAGTAGAAGGATATAGGTGGATCCCAGTTCCAAAATGCAATGGAGTACTCGATGGAAGATCCTCCACAATCTCTTCTATAGTAATCAATCCACGTGGAAGAGGTAGACCATCAAGTCCGTAAAATATTTTGGGTGTCGAAGAAGGTATAGACTAGGCAGTGAGAAATTCTGGAGGGGTGACACCTTCCGAACCAGCCCTAGATGGAGCTAGTTCAGGAATAGAAGTGTTTTCCATTACACTAGGATCAGTTCTAGTGTCCTCTTGTAACTGCGGAACTTCTTCTGTAGAGGTAGGGATACCAGAAATATTTCGAGTAACTGGAGTCTCTGAGGATGTTGAAACACAAGTTTCAAATAAACCAGGAGACTTTGACCCAGTTAAACAAGATCGCTTGGCCTGGAATGGTTTCGTTTCTAGAGTCAAAGATGATTGACTCGTTAGTCTCCACGAATGATGGGGTTTTGATTGACTTTCTTCCATGATTGCAGATTACTTGATCAAATCAAAATAAAATGGGGAAATGTTATTCTGATTTAAATGAATTTTATGACGCTTTGACACAACTTGATTTTTCAATTTTAAAGAGTCGAGAAAAAGCTAAAGATGACTCTAGTTGCCTTTGATTTTTAATGAGCTTGAGGTGACAAGTTCTTAGATGGACCTTTTCTTTTAAGGATTCTGAAAAGGAACGAAAGTGACTACTCTGGAAATCTAGAAAGAGGGATTACCAAACCAATCGTAAAATTGTAGAATACTTTTTACGTACGGTAGTCAATCTTCCCGAATATTGTGTTCAGTACATTGCGATTGATAGGGCGGCAAACGTGACTTCTTAAGGATAAAGGATATAGCCTATTGTGGTCTCCCAATATATACTCGACAGTAGGTGGGAGCACAAGTCCGTACTAGCAATTTTTGTATCAAAGAGGAGGAATCAACCAACCTGCGATGAAAACGATAGTTATGCGGCTTTATGATGCTGGAATACGTCCCTAGCCTAGACTTCTAGATGTTGTGCGTTAGGTTCCAAAGCGTTTTTATGTTCATTGAGGTTTACTTTACAGTTGATCTTTCTTAAGAAGTTTGCCTTTAAGGTTCACCACGTAATGTAGATATGCAATTCCTAAATATGCAATCTAAGATGATAAACAGTCGTTTACCATCTTTTTGCAATGATAATCCTAGCTAGTAAGGAAAGAGAAGTAAAATTCTTTCAACATAGAGCGGAGAGCACACACTAAGATGCACTGTCCTAAATCAATTTCCGCATGCAATCTAAATGCAAATGCACATGCATGTATTTTTTTTTCTTTCAGTTTCCTTAATGTGAGAATGACAAAAAGAAATCTAAGTACAGATTTGAACTATCTTTCTCAAAGTGACACTTTAGAAATTTCTTGTTCAAAATGAAAGGAAGACTAAGACAACACTTTCGATTTCGACTTGAAAACTGATTTCAACACTTCAAAGAATTGATTATTCGAATCAAATACAATAGCAAAAGTGTAATCAGCTATCTAAAAAAGGAAGACTTTAGGACAATCTTTTCTTTGACTGAAAACGACACTTGTGACACTTTCAAATCAAAAGACGATAGTTCGATTAAGCTACCTTTTGCAAAGGAGGACTATAAATGATGAAAAATACATTAAAAAATTCACAATTCCTTATCAATGGAGGCTGAATAATGTAAAGGAAGAAGGTTTCAACAGTGATATACTGATCATAGACAGTAAAACCCATTAATAGAGCTGAAAACAATGAAGAAAACACCAAAATCTAGAGGCTGAAATAGTCTCAGTCAATCATCACACCTGTAACATAGGGAAGCAGGGATGCATCTCACCTGCAACACATGGGAGGTGTGATGCATCCAAGTTTCCAATTAGAGACAGTGCGATGGTCCAGGGATGAGATTGAGCTCGCTTTTCACTCACAGTTTGCAGCTAAGTTCAGGGGTTTAGGCTAAGCTTATGATAGGCAGGAAACACAAAGTATAGGGGCCAATCTAATGAGGTTACTGAGCTACCACCGGGGCTCTTAGGATGTTTGCAAGTCAGATGTTCAGTTCATAAACCAACCTATAGATTCACTGAAGAAGCGTTGATCTACTTTGCAGTTTCATAGCAAAATTAGTTCGAAGGCTAGCTAACTTAACTCCAGGCTCTGTCTGTAGTTTATAAAGCAAACAACAAGGACAAACAAACAAACTATTCACTCCCCAGCAGAGTCGCCATTTTTTTATTGGGAAAACTAGTGTCCAATTAGAGCTACTAGTCCCACTAAAATGGGTAGCTATCTTAGAAACAAACAAACTAAAGTTACTTGTGTTTTCCTTTATGACAGATAGATGGGAGAGAAGTAGAGAGTACCAACCTCAGTCTTTCGCTTGGCTCCTTGTTTGTTTCCTCCCCCCTTTGATAGAGATTTGCCACTCTTTCCTCACTTGTCCCATTTCAAAGAACACCTGTAGAGTCAAAGCAGCATAATACCATCAAAGCATAGAGATCTATAACCATAAACAATATAAGATCAGATGTATATTAACCATACAAATGCATACACCAATACAAGATTTAGAAATATACAAGAATATGGAGGAAAACTCAAATAGCTTTATTGATAAAAGTAGTAGAAGAGAAGATTACAACCCAACGATCTGACCCAGTGCCATCCTCCCAGAATGAAAGCCCTCTTCACCTCATGAAAAGCTAGATCACCCAACACTACAATGTTTCACAGAGAAACCAACAACACTTCCTTACAAAATTACAAAATTCCAGCCTTTTGGATCTCTAGGATGAGGGATCCATATATAGATATTTTCAGCGGGTGATTCAGCTTCTGGGATTTTGATTAGTGTCATTTCTCTGATAGTTCTTGGTTCCACTTGGAGATTTCATGATCTCTTACTCATCCCTGGGTGAATTCAGAGAGGCAAGTGTCATATGGGTAGTTTCTAGAAGATTCTTTGAGTTTCCACCTAGAAAACTGCCTCTGCCATTTGTTTACTCTCGCCCATCACACCCTATAGAAGGGATTTTCAGTATGCATCGCACCCCCCATGTGCAATAGGTGAGATGCATCATACCCTGACCATGGAGTAGGTGAGATGGTCTAGTTTTGACCAGTTCTGAGCAGTTTTTCAGGGAGAACTTATGGGAAATGATGTAATCATTTGACTTTTTTCCTTTAGGGTATGAAACAACAATTTTAGGGGTTTAGAAGCCCTTGGTTTATGGACATATATGATTGGGATTGCAGTGCCCAAATATGTCTATAATAGGACGATAAGAGAACTAACTATGTTTATAACTTAGTAATTTGAGGCATAATTAGGAGCACTGGCCCTCTCTCACAATTTTCTCATTCAAGTGAAGAGGGGAAGAATAATTTTGTCTTTAGGACACTTTTAAAATTAAATTAGGAGGAAAATGTGTGGCTTCATTTTCTCACACATTAATAATTTCAAGAAAGTGAGTAAAGAGAAACAACCCTTCAATCATTTAATTTAGGAGGAGGAGTGTTGATCCTTTCTCACACTTCTATGATTACAGTGATACAAGTGAGAAAGAGAAGGAGAAATTGCATTGGCCCTTTACAACAACTGTGCCATTCAAAAGAGGAAGAGAATGAGCATGGGCCCTTTCTCACAGTTTTGTAATTTTGACGAGCAAAAGGAGCACTAGTCCATTCTCACACTTTAGTATTTTTAAAGAGGAATAGAAGGACCACTAACCCTTTCTTGTAATTTTGTATGTTTTGGGATGATCAGAAGCATCATTGTATCTTTCTCACATTTTTGTAACTATGTTAATGAGGACAAGAAGAAGGAGTATTGGCCCTTTCTCACACTTTTTTCATTCATGTGAAAAGAAGATGAAGCACAAGTCAATTCTCATACTTTTGTAAGTTGAGTGAGTAGGAAATGGAGCATTATCCCTTTCTCACACTTTATTAATAATTTGGAGGAACAGAAGGCCCACAAACCTTTTATTATACAACAACAATTTAGAGGAGGAGAAATAAAATCTACCTTTTCACACAGTTATGTCATTTAATTGAGGAGGAGAATGAGTGCTAGAATTTTCTCACGCTTTTGTAATTAGAGCGATGAGTGGAAGAAGAAGGAGCACTACTCCTTTATCATGTGCTTTCCATTCAAAAGCCGCTCCCTGCTTATGTGTTTGTGTCTTTTTGAGGAATCCTAATCGAGCTCCTTCCTCATCCAACTCCTCATCCAACTCCTCATTTATCAACTCGGGGAAGAGATGAGAGTATGGAGGAGAAGGAGTAAAACAAATCATCCTTTCTCACACTTGGTTCATGAAAAGTAGGAGGATAAGGAGAATGGTCCCTTTATCACATTTTGGTAGCTTTATGAAAGAAATAGAAGGAGCACCAACCCTTTCTCAAACTAATAATTTAATGGGAGAATATCACAATCTATTTCTCATAATATTTTTTGGAGGAGGAGAAACATTGACCCCTTCTCACATATTTTCAATTAGAGTGACAAGGAGAAGGAGAAAAATAAATATCCCGTTCTCACACTTCTATCATTTAGTGACAAGAAGATGGAGAACATGCACTTTCTGTCACTTTTGTAGTTTAAGTGAGGAGGATAAGGAGCAATAGCTTTTTCTCACATTTTATTAATAGTTAGGACGAAGAGAATGGGAACAAATCCTTTCTCATACTTCATTAGTTTTTGGAGAATAAGTAGAAATATCTCTTCCTCAAAGTCTTGTAAAAAAGTGGTGAGGAGAAGGAGGATCATTTCTCTTTCTCTACTTCTATCATTAGAGAGAGGATAAGGATAAAGCATGGTGTCATCCTCACACTTTTATAATTTTAGGGAGAAGGAGAAGGTGCATTAGCCTTTAAAACACTTCATTAATATTTTTAAGGAAGAGAAAGAGCACAATCACTTTCTCATACTTTACTAAGTTGTGGGAGGCGAGGACACACTAGACCTTTCTCATACCTCTTTAATTTTAATGATAAGTACGAGAAGTGGCTTCATTTTCTCACAAGTTAGTAACTTCAAGGAAGAGGAGAATGTGCACCAACACTTTCTTGCACTTCTATCATTTATTTGAGGAGAAAAGGGAGGACTAACCCCTTCTAATTCTTTAGTAGTTAGAGTGATGAGGAGAAAGAGAAGGAGCAATAGTTGTTTCTTATACTTCAGTAATTTTTAGGAGGAAGAAATGTAGCACTAGCCCTTTCTCATACTTTATTAATTTTTTGGATGAGGAGAAGCACCACTGACCTTTTATCACACATTTTCAATTTGAGTGATTAAGAGAAGGAGAAGGTCCATTGGACCTTTCTCATGCTTTTTCCATTTGAAAGTGGAGTATAAGGAACATAGTTCTTTTCTCACACTTTTATAATTTGAGTGAGTAAGAGGAGGAGCACTAAATATTCTTCACACTCTAGTAATTTTCACGAGCAAGAGGAGGAACATAATATATTTCTCATAATTTAGTTATGTTTAGGAGGAGAAGGAGAATTGGTCCTTAATTGATCTGGATCTTGGGGGGGAGGCCCCCAAGATCTGAAAAAAAAATTAAAAAAAAAATAAAATAAAAAAATAAATAAATAAATTTGAAATTGCTAGAAGAAAAAAAGTAGAATGCCCAGTAAACAAAACCGAAAATAATTTTTTTATTAAAATGAAGAATAATTGTAAGAGCTACATTGTGGCAGACAAACTGTCCTTTTACAAAATGCGACTTGTTACTTATAATATTTTTCAGTTACAATACCATGGGTCAATTCCATGGGTGAATGAATACCATGGGTGGAAGTCACAATACCACGGGTCAATTCCATGGGTGAATGAATACCATGGGTGGATGTCACAATACCATGGGTCAATTCCATGGGAGAATGAATACCATGTTTGGATGTCACAATACCATGGGCAAATACCATAGGTGAATGAATACCATGGGAGGACGCCACTTACAATACCATGGGTGGATGCCACTTACAATACCATGGGTAAATTCCATGGGTGGATGAATACCATGCGTTGATGCCATTTTCCATTCGGATCATTCCTCCCTTCTTAAGAAGCAATGGTCCCCATTGCATAAAGTTCCCCCCTCGGAAGCCTTTGTTGTATGTGAACAACCATTGAATATAAGGGTTTTATGTGGTTAACCCATAACCATGATGAACGAAGATCCAAGGATAGAGATACCCTGTAATGCTTGTGACCAACTGTGATTCTGATATTGTGCGGCCTAAAAAATGGACTTTGATGAAGTGTGGGTTTGTGGATGACCCATAACCATGATGAACAAAGATCCGAGGATAGAGATGCCCTGTAATTCTTGTGACCAACTGTGATACTGAAAATGTACAACCTAGCAAATGGAATTCGATGGAGTGTGGGTTTATGGATTACCCATAACCATGAAAAATGAAGATCCGAGGATAGAGATACCCTGTAATGCTTGTGACCAACTGTGATACTAACAATGTGTGACCTAGAAAATGGACTTTGATGACAAGGATTTTGTGCGGTTGACCCATAACTGTGATGTTGGTTGTTGATGAAGTAAGAAGTTCCTACATAGCCTGGGGTGGGAGGGCACGTCTCCAAATAACCCAACCTGAATGTTGTTATGCTGAAACTAATGAATGTGAAGTAGGTGCCTACTAAAGTGGGGTAGGAGGGAATTTCTCCAATGGGAACCCGCTTCGAATGCTGCTCCAAAATTAAAATGGACATAACTCGTTCAATATAACTTAGAATATTTATTATAACCTATTTTTGGAAACAGAAGAACCATTTTGCATCTTCCCATGTGTTGGAAATCCTTATCTGGACACTCTAGAATCTCCAATTCGCGATGTAATTTTTCTACCGTCACAAAAGTTCTAAAAAAGAGGTTGATTTTAAATCAGCGATATCTCCCACATTTGAAATCCGATTCGACCCTTTTTTTTTCAAATTGGGTGATTTTTCAAGAGGAGCTTAGATCTACAATCTGTTTTCTGAAATTTTGCACAAAAGCTTCAAAAAATGATAGGATATTCACCGTCCACTAGTTGTCATTAGAAAAAATGTCTACAACATAGTTGATTTTAAATCAGCGATATCTCCCTCATCCAGACTCTGATTCAACCGATTTTTTTTTTGAATTTTGGTATTTTGTCGCGAGGAATATAGATCTATTATTTGTTTTTGTAAATATTGTACAAAATGTTTCAGATCTGATATTCAAACTCATCACCCAAAAAAAATTCCTGTAAAAAAATGAAAAAAGAAAAATTCTTCCTGCTTGGACCAAGAAAGTGCTCTGTTGAGGTTGCAGCACGTGCTTGAAGTTTGTTGAATATTTCTGCAAAAATTTGGAACTGAAATATTCATGAAACCCTCATTGCCATGGAATCATAACCTGCTATGATACCACTGATCCGGATCTAAGGGGGAGGCCTGAAGATCTAAAAGATTGAAATGGATCTTGGGGGAGAGGCTCCCAAGATCTGAAAAAATTGAAATTTCCAGAAGAAAAAGAGTAGAATTTCCAATAAACAAAATCGCAAAGATTTTTTTTATTAAAATGGAGAATAATTGTAAGAGCTACATTGTGGCAGACAAACTATCATTTTACAAAATGCGACTTGTTATTTATAGTATTTTTCAATTACAATACCACGGGTCGATTCCATGGGTGGATGTCAATACTACGGGTCAATTCCATGGGTGAATGAATACCATGGGTGGATGTCACAATACCATGGGCAAATACCATGGGCGAATGAATACCATGGGTGGGTGTCACTTTCAATACCATGGGTGGATGCCACTTACAATACCATGGGTAAATTACATGGGTGGATGAATACCATGGGTTGATACCATTTTCCATTCAAATCATTAATCATGCTTTGGTAATAGAGTGATGAGATGAAGGATAAGAAGCATTGTTCATTTCTCATAATTATGTAATTTGAATGAGGGGGAGAAGGAGCACCAACCCTTTCACACACTTCAATAATATTTGGAAGGAAGAAAATAATCACAAGCCATTTCTCATATGTTAGTAATTTTTGGGTGAGGGAGCACATGTTGTTTCACACACTTTTGTAATTAGAGAGATGAGGAGAAGGATAAGGGGACCTTTCTCAGAACTTTTTTTATTAAAAAGGGAGGATAAGGAGAATGGGCCTTTTCTCATTCATTTCCCACACAATTTTAGTAATTTTTGGGAGGAAGAGAAGGAGAACTAGCCCTTTCTCATACTCTAGTGATATTTGGGAGGAGGAGAAGTAGCACTAGCACTTTCTTGTACTTATATAATTAGAGTGATTAAGAAAAAGCATGGGAACTTTCTCTCACTTTTGTAAATTGAGTGAGGATGAGGAGGCACACTACTAATTTATCATGCTTTATTATTAATTTGGATGAAGAGAAATAGTACAAGTCATTTCTTGTACTTTCATGATATTAAGGAGGAGAAGGAGCATTGTCATTTTCTCACGGTTTTGTAATTAGTGGAAAGGAGGAGAAGTGGCCACATTTTATTACAAGTTAGTAATTTTAGGAAAGTGGGTAAGGAAAAATAGCCCTTTCTCGTTGTTGTATCATTTGATTAAAGAGTAGAAGGACCATTTACCCTTTCTCATAGTTTTGTAACTAGATTGATGAGGAGAAGTAGAAAGAGCACTATAACTTTCTCACACTTGTTAATTATAGTGATGAAGATAAGGAGAAGAGAACTATAACTTACTCACAATTTTTAATTATAGTGATGAATATAAGGAGAATAACACTATCACTTTCTCATTCTTGTACCATGAAAAAGAGGACTAAATCGATAATAGACCCTTTCTCACACTTATGTAACTTTAGTGAGTAGGAGAAGGAGCATTGGATTTTTCTCACACTTGTGTAACTTTACTGAGTAGGAGAAGGAGCATTGGATTTTTATCACACTTTATAATTTGGGGAGAAAAATAATGAGAACTACACCTTTATTATATGCTAGTACATTTTGGAAGGATGAGAAGTAACACTAGCCCTCTCCCACAAGTTTGTAATTAGTATCATCAGGAGAAGAAAAATTAACACTATCACATTCTCACACTTTTTCATTAAAAATTCTGTCACCATGTCATATCTTAAAAAACCTTCATGGAAATTCCATTCAAAATCAAGCCCTACCTTTGAAATTTACAAATATGAAAGGGTTTTTAAACTTAGCCAAGTTCCTTATATTTTTTGACCCCTTGTAAATGTTTAAAACCTTTTCCTTTATTTTTAATTTTCTAACTTTTCCTTTCTCTGAACTCCCCAATAAGTCCCTATTTCTAGATTAGGCCCTAATTTTACAACTATCCTTCCAAATTTATAAGTCATGCATAGTCTTCTAATTAGACCCATTCCTCGTATTTCTTTCTTATTTTTGGTTTGGGCATGATTTTTATAGGGATCCTTAACCTTATCTTCCTTCCTAATTTTCAAGTGGGGCCCAACATCCTGATGAATTTTCAGCCAATAAAAATACTTATGTAATACCACCACTGTTTTCTCTACTTCGAAATTTCCAGTGACCCGACTGTAGTGTGCCTCTCAAATCATCTTGGAACGCTCACTTGAAGGAACATAGATGTGTGCATCCTGAAGGTGAAAATTTGGAACTTTCTTCCCTTGCAGGAGTATCTGGTATATGCTTCCAAATTCTGGATTTCTCTTGTAAAGATGAGGCCACCGCGATGTCCCATGCCCATAGGAGTCAAGCACAGTGATCAGCGCCATGATTACTAGTCGGCTAAGGAAATGAACGAAGTTATTTGTGCTTCCCTTCTTATACTTAATGTTCAAATGGAACTGTTGTAGATAGGTGGACCATTTCTGATTGTGATCGTTTTACAACTTCCCTTGTGTCTATATGAACTGTAGAGGTTGGTGGTCTATGTGGATGACCGTTTCCTTCCCCAGAATGTAATTCTTCCATTGACGACAGGCCTACACAATGGAATACATTTATTTTTCATAAGTGGGGTACTTTCAGACTGTTTTTTAAAGTGTCTCACAGTGGTAAGCCACTGGATGCCCATGCTGAGTAAGAACTACACCAATAGCATAGTCATAGGCATCTATCTCAATATCAAATGGTTGTTGCAGGTCTGGTAATGTGAGCACTGGTGCAGGACAAAGGCGATTCTTCAACTTAGAGATTTTTTTTTGTTGGGTTTCCAACCAAAAAAAAAATCTTTCGCTCCATCCTTGGTGACTTGACTTAAAGGCCAAGTGATATGAGAGAACCCCAACATGAACCTACAGTAGAAATTGGCAAGACCCAAAAAGCTGCGAAGCTCTATTAGAGTGGTTGGGGTTGGCCAATCCCAAATGACTTGTATCTTGGATGGGTCCACATGTACACCCTGCACATCAATGATGTATCCAAGATATTGAACCTAGGTCAGGCTAAAGGTGCATTTCTTTAAGTTATCACACAGCTTGTGTTGTCACAGGGTTTGAAGGACTTACCGAATATGGTGGAGGTGCTCTTCCCAACTATGGTTGAAGATCAAGTTGTCATCTAAATACACCACCATGAATGCATTGGTGAAGAGTCGCAAGATGTCATCCATTGGTTTCATGAAGGTTGTAGGGGCATTCATCAATCTGAATGGCATGACCAACCATTCGAAAAGTCCCTCGGATTTAAAGGAAGTTTTCCACATATCAGAGGGTTCAATAGGCACCTGGTGATAACATGACTTCAAGTCAATCTTGCTGAAATATTTGGCCCCTTCGAATTGGTCCAGAAGGTCATCAATCTATGGGATTGAGTACCTATTCTGGATAGTGATCTTGTTCAGAGCCCGATAGTAAATACAGAGCCTCCAGGTCCCATCCTTCTTATGTACCAATACAATCAGGCTCCCACAAGGTGATGAGCTTGGCCTGATGTTCCCTTCCTGCAATAGTTCCTAAATCTACCTCTTGATCTCATAGTTCTCTTGAACATAGCGTTGATAGATCAGTCCATTGGGCTGCGGCGCGCCTCGAGTCAAATCGATGGAGTGCTTGACCTGACAGTGCAGAGGTACCCCTGTGGGTGAGGCAAAAATATCCCTGTACTCCTCCATGACCTTGTCCGTCTGTTGTTGTTTTGTAGAGGAGCCCTGCCTGGAAGCCACCGCCACAACCTTCTTCTTTCCCTGAGGGAAAATCATAAGGAAAAAAAATTTCCTGGTTTGGGAAATGATGATACTACATTTCTTTGTAGTGATCAAAGAGACGGCGATAGTCAAGGCTGCCTCCGGTATCTTGTACAACTTATTAGCCAAAGTAATAATCATAGAGTGAGGTCTAGACTCATTAATAGCATGTCGCTTCCACAAGTATGGTTGTCCTAACAATACATCACAAACTTCAAGATGATGAATGTCACACATTACCTCATCTGTGAAGGCCTTGATGTTGTAGGGAAGGTGACACTGCTAGCTGATGCGAAGATGTCATCCTTGGTGAAGCCACCCGATGGTGTATGGTTGTGGATGTTCTGTAGTATTTAGGCCCAACCACTTCACAACCTCTGTTGAAATGATGTTCTTTTGGATCCTATTGTCAACAATGAACTATAGTGGAGAACCGTTCACCCACATCTATGAGTGGAAGAGGCATTTCCCCTCCTCTGGATCTTCAGGCTTAATCTTCTGGATCTTGGTGGTGGCTAGGGTGGCACTAGGCTCCGCATCAATGATCTGATTTCCTTTGTCAGTTCCCTTATTGGGTTCTGATTCAAAGTTAGAACCTACATCTGATTTGGAAGCCTTCAACTCGACCACCAATGACTGCTTGGCCCAACACTCACTTGTATTGTGAGTGAATCTCTTATGGAACTTACACCTTTTCCCGGTACCTTCTTCGTCTTTATGGTGTTGTTCTTTTCTTGCGGCTTCGACGGGCTATCTTGGGTAGTCCCGCCTCAGCTCCCTCCTCTATTTCATGGTTTGGGGGTGCCTTTTCCTTGCTTTGGATTTGTAGATCCAAAGTCCTACTTCTTCTGTTTAAAATTTTGCTCAATCTTGAGAGTGTACCGATACGTCATGCCAAGTGACGAAATATCTATGAACTCCATCTCATCTTGGATGTACTTGTGTCGACAGCCACAGTACTTGAGCACCAAATTCCACTTTGTATCCTTGATACCCAGCTTCGTGCAAAGGGTATGGAAAATATTTGTGAACTCTAGCACATCTTGGTCCCTTCCCTGCCATAGCGTGGTCTACTTTATGTATTTGTCTTCATATCTCCTGAAAAGGTAATATTGTTCCTTGATGGAATCTCGTAAAGAATTCCAAGTGGATGTGGCTGAAAACAACAAGGCTTCACTCTCATCCTTTTGTTCATAATACATTTCCTACCAATCCTTGATGCGTGGGGCAGATTTTAGAACTGCAAATGTAATGTTTTCCTGATTGGAAAATTCATGAACTAAAAAATATCCTTCCAACAGATTTAACCATTTCTCTACGGTGCCTGCATCTATCATGCCTTCAAATATGGGAATATCGAAGTTAACTTGTACCTTAAAAGGAGTGGCACCTCTAGAGTGGTTGCTATATGAAGATGCATCGCATGTGGGTATCCGTTTAAGGATCTGGGCAAAATTATCCATCAACGCGTCCCTCTGTCACTCAAGGGCTTCCTCGAGAAACATTTTGGAAGGATCTCCTGTCCGCTTGTCTTTATTTTCTTCTGCCATGGGAGGTCGTCAACTTTTGTTAGGTTTATCTTGCAATGATTCAACCAGATCAAGCCCTAACTCCTCATACCCTAACCTCATTGGGGACATGCAAAGAAAAACAAAGAAAGAGAAGACTTCTCTGATACCACTCATACGAACTTAAACAAGAATGCAACAACTTACAGATATAATCATAAACACAAAGATGCAGTAGAAAAACACTTCATTTCATTTATAGAAAAATATTTAACTATGCTTACAAATAGAATGGAAATAAGATAGCTCGAGCGATGGTAGCTTATCTTTAGAAGAGATGTGGAGGCTACATGCCTCTAAATTGTGTTACAATGAGGCTCAAGGGCCTATTTATTATTGGAAAACATGAGAAAACCCTAAACAACCAAAACCCTAACTCGAGGAGATGTAACATCAAGAGTTTGTGGGCCCCGTTGGGGCTAGTTGCGCAACCAACTACCTAGGGTCGTAACTTGGTCATATTATCTATGTTTGGTGCGTACGATACCTTGTTGGAAATATCTCACTGAGTACTATAGGTTTCACCACAAGCCCTTGCTTATAGCAATGGGCCTACTGTGTACACCAAAAAAATGTTGTTTAGGGGGTCAAAACTGCTCTAGAAGTTCAGGGCCTGAAAAAATGCTAAAAATAGTAAATATTGAAATGATAAGGAAACAGATGAAACTGACTAATGGGTGTAGGTGGAATAGGCGGGTGGCCACCAATATCCACCTGGATCACTTCAAATATGCCAGGTTTGTTTTAAATATTGACCTTAATGATGGCTGAAATATTTGACATGTTCCCTTCCTCAAATGCATCTGGTGTCAGGATGGGATTCTTAAACTAATTTACCTGTACTGGGGTAGGAAATATTTTGATTATATGGTGCAAATATCAAGGCTAGGTGTGTCAGTAGGTACAAATTCTTTTTTAGGAAAAAATAATGAACGATGGTGCATGGCATCCCATCGACATTCTGATTTCATCATGGCCTCTAGAATATCTTACCTACTGTTACCTCCATGGCCATCCACCTTCCTTCGCTTTACCCTTGGTGACTTGACTTAAAGGCCAAGTGATATGAGAGAAACCCAACACGAACCTATGGTAGAAATTGGCAAGACCCAAAAATCTACGGAGCTTTGTTAGAGTGGTTGGGTTTGTCCAATCCTAAATGAATTGTATCTTGGATGGGTCCACATGTACACCTTGCTCATCAATGATGTATCCTAGATATTGTACCTGGGTCAGGCCAAAGGTGCATTTCTCCAAGTTAGCACACAAATTGTGTTGTCGCAGAGTTTGAAGGACCTGTCGAATATGGTGGGGGTGCTCTTCCCAACTCTGGTTGAAGATCAAGATGTCATCTAAATACACCACCATTAATGCATTGGTGAAGGGTCGCAATATGTAATCCATTAGTTTCATGAAGTTTGCAAGGACATTTGTCAATCCGAACAACATGAACAACCATTCAAAAAGGCCCTCCTTGGATTTGAAGGTAGTCTTCCATGCATCAGAGGGTTCGATAGGCACCTAGTGATAACCTGACTTCAAGCCAATCTTGCTAAAATATTTGGCCCCTTTGAGCTAGTCTAGAAGGTCATCAATTTGTGGGATTGGGTACCTATTCCAAACAGTGATCTTGTTCAGTGCTTGATAGTAAATACAGAGCCTCCAAGTCCATCCTTCTTATGTACCAATACAATTGGGCTCCCACAAGGTGATGAGCTTGGCGTGATGTTCCCTTTCTGAAATAGTTCCTCAATCTACCTCTTGATCTCATTTTCCTCCAAAATAGAGCGTTGATAGATCAGTCCATTGGGCAGTGACCTGCCCGGGGTCAAATTGATGGAGTGCTTGATCTGATAGTGCAGAGGTACCCCTGTGGGTGAGGTGAAAATATCCATGTACTCCTACATAACCTTGTCTATCTATTGTTGTGTAGAGAAGCCCTACCTACAAGCCATGGCCACAACCTTCTTCTTGCCCTAGGGGCAGATCATAAGGAAAAAAAAATTCCTGGTTTGGGAAATGATGTTATTGCATTTCTTTGCATTGATCAAAGAGATGATGATAGGCAGGGGTACCTCCGATATCCTGTACAACTTATTAGCAAAAGTAATAATCACAAAGAGAGGTCTATACTCATATAAAGTATATCGCTTCCACAAGTATGGTTGTCATAACAATAAATCACAAAATCAAAAAGGAGCAATGTCGCACAGTACCTCATCTATGAAGGGACTTAATGTTGTAGGGAAGGCGACACTACTAGCTAACTCGAAGATCTCATCCTTGGTGAAGCCGCCCAATGGTGTATGGTTGTGGATGTGTTGTAGTCTTTAGGCCCAACCACTTCACAGCCTCTGTTGAAATGAGGTTCTTTTGGCACCCACTGTCGATAATGAACTACAACGGAGAACCCTTCACCCACATCTGTGAGTGGAAGAGGTGTTCCTCCTCCTTTGGATCTTCAAGCTCAATATTATGGATCTTGGTGGTGGCCACGGTGGCACTGGGCTCCACATTAATGATCTTCTTCCCTTTGTTAGTTCCTTTATTAGGTTCTAATTCAGGGTTAGGACCTACGTCTAATTCTGAAGCCTTTAACTCAGCCACCAGTGACTGTTTGGCCCGAACTCACTTCTATTGTGAGTGGATCTCTTATGGAACTCACACCATTTTTCCATGTCCTTCTTCATCTTCGTGGTGTTGTTAATTTCTTGCAGCTTCGATGGGTTGTCCTGGGTAGCCCCGCCTTGGCTTAGTCCTTTGTTCTGTGGTTTGGTGATGCAGGAGCATTCAACCCAAGAGAAAATCATTGTAATTAAGTAGACGTAGGGGGTCATGTATTTTTAGGAAGTTGGATTCCTAAGTGATAAATTTATGTAATATTAGGCTTTTGAGTGCATAAAATAGTCATTAATTAGATAATGTGAGATGTTTGTAAATGCTCTCAAATAAATGAGAACATGAGTGGGCAATAATGACAAAAGAGTCTAAAGTCAATTAGAACTCTTTAAGCACTTCCATGATTCAAGGAACTAAGGAGAGCTCTTAGGAATTAAATGGAGATTAGAAGTGGACATAGAGGATAAAGGATTTAGGAGTCAGTTTAGTAGATTTAGAAGTCGAACCAGGATTAGTTCAACGAACCTTTCTAGTATAAATGTAAGCCTATAGGTAGAGCTCAAGAGGAGGATGCGATTTTGAAGAATAGGCTTGTGAGAGACAAAGGTCTCATTCTATAATCATTGTTGATATTTATTAATACAATCAACTTAATTTCAAGTTGGAATGCATGTTTCGAGTGTTGAATTGTAGGTGAATTCATAGGTTCTGTAACAAGGGTTGCAGGCAAAGTTTTGCAGAACACGCAAAGGAAGAAAATGATATAGAGATTTGTAATGGATAATTGAATCATTCAAAGGATCTAAGAGGACAGTGATCAAAGGAGCATACGAAGCTAAGCCAGGAGGAAGAGTGCATAGCGAAATAGCAGAGGATGGGAATCTTTGAAGAGAACTGAACCGCAAAGGAAAATTGAAGAAATAGCGTAAAAACGCAAGTGGAAGGAATATCAACGAAGTGAAGAAAGAATGAACAACAACTATTATATATTATAGATCAATGGCCAGGATCCAATCACTGAGGAGACGGAGAAAGATCTCATCAGTGAACCTTAACAAAGGAAGGCAGTTTTGTAATAGTGAAAGCGGATTCTGGGCGACCTCAAAACCGTAAGTGGTATTGAGTGTGGCGCACCTGATTCCATTGAGTGTGTGCCACGTAGCAACGAAGTGGAATGGAGAAACCGCTTCATTGGGTGATTAAATCCCGTGGGTATTATCAACCCGAAGCCAAATGTGGACCATTGGATCTACAAAGTAAAGATCAATGGTGGAGATTAAAAGGTAGGTTGTCTGATTGGGGATTGGCATATGGAAGAGACTTGTGATAATACGAAGGGTCGATGGATGAGCAAACCCGACGTTACTTAGAGCTACGCCATATAAACTTTGAAGTCCACCTTATATGGTTCGGGGTGGAAGTTTAATGTATTTCCTTTGTATTATGTTAAAATGTTGCACCAAGTGTTTAAAAGCTTCCGATAGTTGCATATCAGAATCGAAGGATGATGAGATATACATGTGTTAAAGAATGCGGAGGAGTCGATAGCCGATAATCGGAGACTGGAGTTATCGGAGTTCGGAGGTGAGTGTTGTGGAAAGGAAAGCAAAAGATGGACCTGGTGATAACTATATATGCGGTCTTATGATATTTGAAGTCCGACTCTATGTTCTGATGGGCTTTCCCTTTGTTTGGGTATGTTTCCTTTGTAAACAGGATAGTAAGAATTAAGCATCGATAGTGTATTCTGAGAAGTAATATAATCGCATATCGGTAAAGTGGAAGGATGGGTATTAAGGTGAACCGCAGAGTAGCTGATTGCGATCAACGATAAAGGTGGAACCTCGAGAAGTGTGCAAAGAACATACTAAAGGCAGAAAGGTATGTTTTGTGAGCATTTTCCTTTGTAAATGGTTTTATAAGGAAAAAGCATTGAATAATGGTTTTATGTGTAAATATATATATTAACCAATGTATTTATGAGGGAAAAGGTTGATATCTATACGGCTTAAGGGTTTTATAAAGGATTGAAGAGGGTTTCAATTCCAGATAGAAGGAATTAGAAGGAAGGCTTTAATAAAGTCTTATATGAAGGTTACGAAGGGTTAAATAGTCCTGATAGGAGACTTAAGTGAGGTGATTGAGTTCCAATACAAAGGAACTGATGATAAAGAGGCCTTAATCATTTATGGTTTGAAGATTTGACTCCTTTGAGAGTCAAATACCTGAGACATATGTATTTATGCATATTTATGCATACTGTGGGTATGTGCGGGGGTAACCCTGCATCATAGTGGTATCAGAGCCAGGTTGAAGTTGAAACAATTGGTTAAAACAGAACAAAGAAATTCTATGAGAAAGAATTGGGAATAGAATATGTGTTAAGGTGTTTATGTAGGCAAGGAAGGATCAGATTCTAATCTGACAGAAGGAAGGCACACAGAGGTGATGTGTAGCAGAACTTGCAGATGCAAGACACAAAGGAAATCCATACAAAGTACAGATGGAATGGTGAAACAAGACCATGCTGAGATCTTGAAAGTGAGGAAATATGTTATGTTTTACATTCAGAATGTGTGTTTATATACTAATGCACAGGTGACAGCAAGAGAAGCTGTGAGAGGAGAAGCAGATGTGTTCTTAAAGACAGAGTAAGGAAAACACTCTGAAGAAAAAGTGGTAGTGAACTTGAAGAATCCAAAAAGAGGTTGGACAGAGAGAGAGGACAGCTGAAGTGTTCTCAAGAGATTGCAGAAGCCTAGAAGGATAGAGGACCCATGCTTACCAAAAGACTGAGCAAGATCTTAGTGAGGTAAGATTGCAGTGAAGAGGACTAGCTATTGTAGAGGCTTGTTGTAGATGAGTAAGGAGCTCATGAAGAAAGAAGAGGATAAGATGACTACTGATAGTCATAGAATATATTTAGAGAGAATCCACAGCAAAAGAAAGATGAAGAAAGAGGATGCCAAGGCAAATGGCAAGAGGATGAGTCAAGAGGAAATTGACAAAGAGATTGTAGAGTTAAAAGAACAACTCACTGCTTTTTGGAGGATATTTGAAGAAGACCAGAGACTAGGTTGGGTCTTGAGGAAGAAGCCAGTAAGGTGGCATGAGATGTAGAGAAGGCTACAATAGAGGCAAGTAAGGTGTCTGATGGAAAAACTCAAAGAAGCTGAGTTGGAAATGGAAATGGAAGGGTTCATTTGTGAACCAGAACAAATTCTGGGAGAGAGTGAAGATGAAGACTTGAAGACTGAAACTTCAAGTGAGACCAAAGGGTCACATGGTTTTAAATCTGACAATTTGTGTATATTTGCAGGTGAAACATGTAAAGAAGGACAATTTGTTGATATTGTCATAAAGAAGGAAGAAGACAAGCAGAATCCAAATTCTGTTTTGGAAGAAGATGAGATAGATAGGTCTCATATGCAGTTGGGGGAAGATTTCAAGCAACCAAGTGAAGGGCTTGAGGATATTGGAGAGGAGACCATCAAAGAATTTCTAAATCATATGAAGGATTTAGAACAACAAGAAGATATAATGGCTGAGACATCAAGTGGGACCATAGAGTCTTATGTTTTTAAGACTGATAGTTTGTCTGTGGATGCGGAACAAATAAAAGAGAATGTTAATGCAGATGGTGAGACACAGATAGCTATTGGAGAAGATAGACATCAAGAGACTGAAGGAAAACTTGAAGCAAGAACTATGTTAGCTGAAAACATAGTAAAGGATCATCATTTCACTATGATGATGGGCACAATGGAAATAGCCATGGAAGCTATTGAGGAAGATGGACATATACTGAAGGATGTTAAGAAGGAAGAAACCTATCCAAAGGATTTAACCTTGGGAGAAGGAACACCAACAAAGGAGTGCTTTGTAGAGGATGAGCAATCTTTTGAAATTGTCAGAAGTATGGAAGAGTATCTTTCAAAAGATAAAAACTCTGAAGTAAAAGAGGATGGAGAATGTCTCTTAAATGAGAGAAGCAGTGATTTATTGCAGCAGAAAGAACTTAATAATGCATTGATATTTGAAACTGTGACAACACAGGAAGAATTTCTTGTGAAAGAAGGAGATGAAATTCAATCTGAAGAGCTAATATGTGAAGCAATAGTTGAGACTGTTGAACCTTGTGATTTTCAAATTGATAATTTGTTTATAAATGCAGGAATTATAAGTGATGATGAAGTATTTATGAAGTGTCACAGAGAAATTGCATTGCTGGAAAATTCAGAGTATGACAGTGTGATTGAAAAATAAGGAGTTCACTACAGTGGACAAGAGCAGGAAGACATCATTAGAGTAGATGATGTGGGGAAGAGACTAGTTGACAGTCTCATGAATTCTTTTGAGAATTCAAAACAACATACTGATGTGCTGACAGAGGAGAAATAAACAGAGAAGAAAACTGAATTGTTTCCAAAGGAAGATAAGGCGCAAAAGCCTTATGTTTTTTATTTTAACAAGTGTTTTGTGAGTGCAGGTTTTGTTGCAGATGCTGGAGGAAATTTGGCACAGATGAATAGCCAAATAAATATGAAAGAAGAAGATTCTGTGAAAGGATTTAATTCATGGAACAAAGATGTTAAATTACTAGAGAGAGTGTTGGATAGTCATGATTGAATCATGAAAGAGGGTAAGGATGATAGGGAAGCAGCCAGCATAGGAGTCACAACAAAAGTCAACATAAGAGTAAACATAGAAGTCACCATAGCAAGAAAGGAAAAAGTTGGAACAAGAGAAAAAGAAGAAGAAAAAGTAAACAAGCAGCTACAAAGAGAAAGTAACCAGAAACAGTTTAAATAATTAGTGGACAACAACAGCAACCTGAAACAAAGAGAAGGAGGCAGAAGTAAGAAGCAAAACAAGGACCAATCCAAACATATGTTGGAAAAATAAATTGAAGAAATGTGGCAACTGATGATGAAGCAGTCCTGTCATGTGGAACGAGTTATATTTGCGGACAAATCTAACCTCCCTAGGAGTCTAAGACTCTCTAGTGACAAACAAACCAAACAAGAGCTATCCTTCTCTAGATATACATCATTCTACAAGAATTCAAATGTTT
>APFE031043465.1:69940-82084 GCA_000404065.3 Pinus taeda | reverse complement strand
AATTTAAGAAATTAAATTAATAATTATTATTCTAGAATGATTAATTATTTAATGGAGACAATTAGAATTAGTATATTGTTGTAACAAGATATGACTCTCCAAATGTGTCTTATCTTAGGCTCTATTTTAGGAGATTAGTTAGCTAGTTGGTTTGAATAGCATTTATTGTAAATAGACACTTGTTATTTAATAAGTGATCCATAATTAGAGGTAGTTAGGACATGGAGCTTATAAATAGCTCATTGCAAAAGTGTTTGGTTGTTCGGGTGTAAACTCTTGCAAAATCAATTATGTAATTGTTTTTTTCTGATTAATAAAATTACGTGTCTGAGGACACTTCTGCCATTATTATTTGCCAAAATTCTACTATTATATCAAATATTCAAAATATATACTTACTAAAAATCATAAAATAAAATATATTATTTTTTTTATTAAAATATTTAAATAGAAAGTAAACTTTTTATGAAAAAATTAGAAATTATATGAAAATAAACTTCAAAATAATTATTCTTGATCTAGTACTCATAATATTTAAGGATTTTATTAATACAAAGTCTTTTGATGTAATGTTCCCAATCGTAACAATAAAAAAAAAAATTTAATTCACTTACCTTTTTTTTATCCATTTACTTTCAATCTTTACCACATCATAAATTATATTATTCAAACGAGGGTTTATATGATTACATTATACACTATACACGAAGTGACATGTAATGTAAATCCTCATTAACAATTTGTATCAATACAGGTCCATATGATTACTGTGTATTTATGTAAAGGGTGTGCGCTTTTCCCAAGTTCGAGATTTGTTTGGTACCCTAGATCATACGCACATTCACTTTTGTACTATGCCAGGTAATGTTACCACCGTCAATCTCCGTTTATGAACGGATATTTGATTGAGGCTTCGGCCCTTGGACTTCTCCGACCATACCTGAGGTTTCGGGTTCATTTCTCTGGTCACGCCTGGTGCATAGGTGGCTCACCTCGAACCATGCTCCAGGTTGGAGCATTAACTCGGTCACCCACCCGAGGAATGATCTTTAATGGCGCAGGCTATGGCGCGCTATGGGTTGGCGGGCAGTCCTCATCATCCGACGGTGGAGACCGAAGGATCTGATTCAACCGCCGATTGAAACCCCAGGTGGCATACTTCGGCATCGGGGTATGTTATATGTTGCTTCGGACTTCATTCTCATTGTTCACTTGGGTTCGCTACATGCTCTGAGAACTGTGGTGCTGCCGAGCTTCATCTGCAACAATGTATGGCACCGTCTTTGGCTTGACTCCTTAGCCCCGATGACCAGCGCGCAGGTAAAATCATGCTTTCTTGACCGATGTTACGCAGGCATTTGTTTTTATGCTATTTTTCCCGTCTTGCTATCATCTAATATGAATTATTTTCTGTTTTTCCAAAGGGAGGGTTCAATACATAGCTCCTCAACTCGGTCTAGCCCACCCACCAGTTGTTACAAGTAAGCGTTCGATCCAATAAGCTCCCTTATGATCCTTTTAGCTCTTACATATTTTAAGGCGTCGTTTTAATTGACAGGCGGACGTCCTTATCCTCTTGAGGATTATCCGAAGCTCATTTGGTGTTTTGTGCAGGCGGATGTTTATTGTTTTTGTGTGAAGTCTAATACTCAGAAACATCTCGAACTCTATTCGAGCTGTTCTGTGCTTCTTTTGTTTGGACTCTCTCAGGGAATGTGTTTTTAGCTCTACTCATGTGTAGTTAACAATGGGGCCGGAGTCTTCTTCTAGTTACCCATTAACACTATACATTCTGAACAATATTTATTTATTGTAAGTTATATAGACAATGTTTATACCCGTAAATGGAACCAGCCGAGGGCTGTTGTGGTTATAATTTCTTTGACAGGTTATATTGTCTACGCAATACTATGCATGGTTTATGTATTCCTTGATTTAATCTTGTATCCAGATCTATGGCATTTTCTTTTTATTTAGATTACCAGGTAGTGTCAATTCTTTTCTCAGTTATATTAACAATAGCAATGCCTTCGACATTCTGTCGACAGGCTTGCTCTATGCTGGAACTCTACTATATTAACACTTGGTCATCGGCCCTTGTGAGGTTATTACCCACTTGGGCTCGCAAGTGCCGACCATATGAGGCCTCACTTGCTCTTATGGGTTCGCCTCATTCGTGAAGCCTGTTACCCGATACGAGCAAGGAGTTTTTGCCCTCAGACACGCTTTTTATCATTGTTCCATGTTATGTATGAATACGGATGTTCTCTGGTTATTAGATATTTGTTAACGAATTTATGAATATGTTGTATAATGTTTAGCCATGCATTCCAGGTTGAACACAGTCGGCTTGTATGAGTCATACTCTTAACGAAGTACTGTGGACTGGGTTTATTTCTTCAGAATTTCGTAAACACTTATATATTATTTGCTTTCCATCTCGTTACTGGAGTTATGAAGGGTTTCTCGGTCCTTAAGTTATTGAACTTATCATTTTGTATTGGAACAGTTTAAAAATCTGCAGAGATCATTCTGGTTCTTGATTATTGACACGGTGGTTTCATATCATAACTGTCTTTAATCTTTTATACTTAAACTATCTGTCTGTACTATAACAGTCTTTTTATTTTATACTTAAACTATCTCGAATAGTAAAGAGTATATCATTCCATACCGTTCATACAGTGAATGCTTCTGTTTTTCAATCATTAAAGCATAATAAAGAAATGTCAAGGTTTTATTTTAATTATTCCATTCCTGAAAAATGCACACTTAGCTATAAGCTTGCTTTCCTCCCAACGTTAGGAAGTCCTTCGCGGCCTTCCACCCCCAAGCTCGTCTGCAGAAAACTTAAACCGTCTGCAGCTCTCTATTACCAACAGAGCCCCGCTATCTGGTCCCTACCAGACATAGCGGTTCAAGAGAGGTTTCCTCTCTCACGAAAGCTATCTGGTCCTCACCAGACGTAGCAATCCTTTTCTTGCTTCCACAACAATCTTTTTTCCTCTTCCCCCTATTGCCATCTGATCTTTACCAGACATAGCAATTTCATTCATAGGGTTCTCAACTGTCCCCAGAGGTAGTTAGTTTTTTTTTCCTCTTTCTGGACAGATGTCATTTCCTATTAATATATTTTAAATATATAAATATGGATATCTTTTCTTTTAAAGAAAATATTCTTGTAAGTCTTTTCCCATAAAAACTATATTCATGCTAGCTGCTCCTCTCGCAACTCTAAATAAATTACCAAGCAATCCAACTAACATGATTAATTAAACAACCATATGTGACATAGTCACTCAGTTTTACCATCATATAGTGTTATTTAAATCTACTATATTTTATTTGCAAAATTTATCTATGTTTACCAGGGGCGTTACATCTCCCCCTCCTGAAATTCAACTTCGTCCCGAATTTGTTCACCCAGAAACAATTCAAGGTATACTTCTTTCATATTCTGTTCATCTTCCCAGGTGGCCTCATCCGATCCGAAGTGCTGCCACTGCACTTTAACCTGGGTGATGGCTCGCTTCCGCAGCACGACTCTTCTCTGATCTAATATGCTCACTGGCTCGACCAGAAATTCTCCTTCTGGTTCCACCTGAAACACACATTAATTAGATCAGTTTTATTCTTGTCATTTAATTAATTTCATGTTGCTCTAGATTCATTCTTACCTGAATGTCTTGCCAACTAATTATGTGTTTAGGATCATAGATGTATTTCTTTAATACTGACACATGAAACACGTTGTGAACCCTGATATGGCTGGGTAGGGCTAATTGGTAAGCTACTGGCCCGATCCTAGCAAAAATTTGGAAGGGGCCACAAAAGCGAGGTGATAATTTGGCGCAGCCACTCCATTGCAACGTACTTTTCCTTGCCCGGATTCTCACATATACGTGTTCCCCCACCTGAAATTCCTTCAGATTTCTTTTCCGATCTACATAGCCTTTTTGTCTATCTTGAGCTACCTTCAAATTAGCCCGTACTTTCTTAACCATCTGTTCCATTTCCGCTAACATTTCTGGTCCTAATACAAGTTTATCCTCGGGCCCACTCCAACTGGATGGCGTATGACATTTCCGCCCATAGAGTACTTCAAATGGACTCATATGCAAAGATGCATGATAACCATTATTATAGGCAAATTCTACTAAATGTAGGTACTCCTCCCATCGACTTGGTTGTTGCATCACGTAATATCTCAACATGTCTTCAACCACTTGATTCACCCGCTCCGTTTGTCCATCGGTTTGCGGATGATAAGCGGTGCTGAAACTTAGTTGAGTTCCTAATCCTTCAAATAAAGTTCTCCAAAAAGCCGATGTGAACTTAACATCACAATCAGATATTATGGTTTTGGTCAAACCATGGAGTCTAAAGATGTTATGCATAAAAATGTTTGCTATTTGTGTTGCCTTGTATGTAGATTGTACAGGGATGAAGTGGGTTGATTTGCTGAGTTTGTCCACTACGACCATGATAGAATCATTACCCTTCTTGGACTTGGGTAATCCAATGATAAAATCCATGGTGATAACTTCCCATTTCCATTCTGGTATAGGTAGAGGTTGCAACAGCCCTGCAAGGTGCTGGTGTTCAACCTTAACCTGTTGACATTCTATACATTGTGCTAGATAGTTTATTACCTCCTTCTTCATTCCAGGCCAGTAACACTCTTTCCAAAGAGCAGTGATGAACTTTTGGTACCCCGGATGCCCTGCGTAAGGACTCTTATGATACTCGTCCAAGATCCTCTTCTTGACTTCCGCTTGATTGGGTATGTATATTCTTTTCTTATAATACAAAATGCTCGGAGCCTTTAACTCATAACCTTATTGTCTTAGGTGACTGGTCACTTCCTGCACTTGTTGCTTCTTCTGCTAGTATTCTGGATCTTGTTCAGCCACTTGTTTGATTTCTTCATGGAAAGTAGACCATCCTTTGCTAGTAGCAATTTCATATAAACAATGCATTTTTCGGCTTAAAGCATCATCCACCCGATTTTCCTTCCCCTTCAGGTGTTTAATTTCGAAATCAAACCCGCTCAAGAAATCCACCCACCGAGCTTGCCTTGCGTTTAAAGTGGGCTGATTAAAGTAGCTGGTCATGCTGTGATGATCTGTCAACAGCAAAAATTTCTTTCCCAAGAGGTAGTGACACCACATCTTTAGTGCATGCACAACAACAGCTAATTCTAAGTCATATGCCGAATATTTTTGTTCATGTTCTTTCAACTTCCTGGATTCATATGCGATCACTTTTCCTTCCTGCATTAATACGCCTCCTACACCCTCTTTACTCGCATCCGTGCAGACCGTATAATCTTTTTCCGGGTCTGCGATGCTCAACACTGGGACAGTCGTAAGCAAATGTTTAAGCTGATCAAAAATTTGCTGGCATTCTGCAGTCCACTTAAAAGTTCTTCCTTTCTTTTGTAAGGAGGTGATGGGGTAGGCAACCCGGGAAAATCCTTCCACAAATCGGCGATAGTATCCTGCCAAGCCCATGAAGGATATTATATCTGCCACATCCTTCGGTATCGGCCATTCCATTATGGTTCTGATCTTTTTGGGATCCACCGCAATGCCTTCCTTGGTTATGATGTGTCCCAAATACTAGATATGTTCCTTATAAAAGTCACATTTGCTATACTTAGCGTACAACTGATGTTCCCGGAGTGTTTGCAGCACCAATCTAAGATGCTCTTCATGTTCCTGTATGTTTCGGGAATATATTAATATATCATCAATGAAAATTAACACAAACTTGTCCAAATATTTATGAAAGACGCTATTCATTAGACACATAAATGTTGTCGGTGCATTAGTCAACCCGAATGGTAGCACCACGAACTCATAATGTCCATAACGGGTTCGGAAAGCAGTTTTAGCTACATCCTCTTCCTTAATTCTGATTTGGTGATATCCGGATCTTAAATCAATTTTCGAGAACACCGTGGCTCCTTTCACTTGATCGAATAATTCGTCGATCCGGGGCAACAGGTACTTATTCTTGACTGTTAATTTATTTAGCTGCCGATAATCAATGCACATACGGAATGTTCCGTCTTTTTTCCTGACAAACAGTACAGGGGCTCCCCATGGAGATACACTCGGACGAATGTACTTTTTGTCCAATAATTCTTGTAATTGCATCTTTAATTCTGTTAGTTCTGGCACACTCATTCGGTAAGGTGCTCGGGATACCGGGGCTGCACCGGGTACCATTTCTATGGTGAAGTCCAGATTCATTTTTGGTGGCAGTCATGGTATTTCCTCAGGAAATACATCTGCGAACTCGCGTACCACTGGTATATTTTCCAAGGTACTCTCATTATTCTTTGAACTAGCAAATCTCACTTGAACTGCATATATTTGACACTTTTTCCTGATGCACTTTTCTAGTTGCGAAGCAGTAATTGGCCGAAATTGTACAGGCTTAAGAATGCCTTGAATTTCTTGTTGATCTCCCAGTTCATCCTGATAAGATATTAGTTTCGTTTTGCAGTTTATGACAGACCACCGCTTTTCCAACCAATCCATTCCGATTAGTACGTCCTATGATCCAAGAGGAAGCACATTCAATTCAGTGGTCACGGTTTGACCAGCAATTTTTAATGGGCAACTGCTGACCTTGGCCAGCACCTGCCTTTTTGCTCCTGTGGCGAGCTGGACTAACCATGGTTGTTTAAATTTAGTAAGCTACAGTTTACAGTTTTCCACAATCTTGGGACTAACATAACTCAATGTAGTGCCTGGGTAAACTAAAACAGAAACAATTTTATCAAAGATATTACCTTCGAATTCTATCATCGTTGGTTGATAATCAGCTTGCTGGTCCTCAAGAGATGCGTTTATTCTTGGAATCAACCGAGCCACATCTCCTACAGTTGAGGCTTCATAAACCTGAGACACTTGGTCGTTGTTTTTCTGATGAGGACAGTTCTTAATATAGTGTGGTCCGCCACACCCCCAACACTGAACTAGCGGCCTGGTTGTCCCCTCATTATCGACTCTGCCCAATGATTCACTATTTCTGGATTGATTAGGTGGCTTAAGTCAGAGCTGATTCCTGGATTGGTTTCTGCTGTTAGAACCCTTTACAGATCCTTTACTAAAATTGCCACGAACTCCCTTGTTTCCCATGGCCATTCTGCTGTTCTTTTTATCCATCCACCGCTTTCCTACGCCTTCTCCTTTTTGCTTATTCTGCTGGAAGCATATTCAGGCTTTCCGTGTTGCCTCATCCATGGATTTCGGGTTATCAAATTCAATCCTCTCCCGCATTGCTTGAGGGAGACTGCTAACAAACCGTTGTACTTTGGCCTTCTCCTCCCAAATGTATGGTACATAGCGGAGCAGAGATGTGAATTTAGTGACAAATTCGTCCATAGTCTGTTGTCCAAGTCGCAGGTCGTGGAATTATCTGGCCTTTTCATCGTAGAATCGTTCAGTCAGATACTTTTCTTTAAAATATCTCTGAAAAGTTTCCCATGTGATGTCTTGCTCATTCACCCCCCGTACCATCTTTACTTCCTCCCACCATAATGTTGCCTTGGCCTGCAACTGAAAAATGGCTAACTTTGCTTGAAGATGATGGTCATATTCATAAACCTGGAAGTATTTGTTCATATTAATTAACCAAGCTTCTGCGACTTCTTCTGATTCTCCATCAAAATGAGGCGGTTTGATTTTTTGAAACTCTACCTGTAACTCCATTCGCTATCTCTTGGAGGTTTTATGTTCTGAGGCATTATCAGATTTTTCTCCTCGAGCCTCTGCCCTTCCTTCTGTTTCTTCTTGTTCAGTATAGTGTCCCTGTTCCTCCGGTATACGTGTTTGTTCCAGGCTGGGATTGGGTTGGTGCTGATTCTGTTTATCTGACAAACTTTTCAGGATCCTTTCCTGTTCCATAGTTAATCTGGCGTTATCCTCGCGCAATCGAGCCATTTCGTTCTTCAGTTCCTGTACAGTCTCCAATATGGTCAAGTTGGTGTTGCGTGCCTCTTCCCCCAGTTGTACCCATAATTCTGGGTTCCCTTGAGGAGGGGTAACATGATCCACATTCTTATGTGGTGCACTGCTGGTTCTTCACATGTTATGTTATCACCTGGTTCAAAATTTAGTACGTTTCATGGATATATATATTCAATTCATAACCCAGTTACTTGTTTGCTGGAACAGAAAAAAATATATATATATTACTATCTCTACCGCAATAGCCCAAGGTCACAGTGTTGCAGACCTGGGCTCTGATACCACTTGTAATGTTCCCAACCGTAACAATAAAAAAAAGTTTCATTCACTTACCTTTTTTTTATCCATTTACTTTCAATCTTTACCACATAATAAATTATATTATTCAAACGAGGGTTTATATGATTACATTATACACTATACACGAAGTGACATGTAATGTAAATCCTCATTAACAATTTGTATGAATACAGGTCCATATGATTACTGTATATTTATGTAAAGGGTGTGCGCTTTTCCCAAGTTTGAGATTTGTTTGGTACCCTAGATCATACGCACATTCACTTCTGTACTATGCCAGGTAATGTTACCGTCGTCAATCTCCGTTTATGAACGGATATTTGATTGAGGCTTCGGCCCTTGGACTTCTCCAGCCATACCTAAGGTTTTAGGTTCATTTCTCCGGTCATGCCTGACGCACAGGTGGCTCACCTCGGACCATGCTCCAGGTTGGAGCATTAACTCGGCCACCTGCCTGAGGCATGATCTTTAATGGCGCAGGCTATGGTGCGCTATGGGTTGGCGGGCAGTCCTCATTCATCCGACGGTGGAGACCGAAGGATTTGATTCAACCGCCGATTGAAACCCCAAGTGGCATACTTCGGCATCGGGGTATGTTATGTGTTGCTTCGGACTTCATTCTCATTGTTCACTTGGGTTTGCTACATGCTCTAGGAACTGTGGTGTCGCCGAGCTCCATCTACAACAATGTATGGCACCGTCTTTGGCTTGACTCCTTAGCCCCGATGACCAGCACGCAGGTAAAATCGTGCTTTCTTGACCGATGTTACGCAGGCGTTTGTTTTTATGCTATTTTTCCCGTCTTGCTATCATCTAATATGAATTATTTTCTGTTTTTCCAGAGGGAGGGTTCGATACATGGCTCCTCGACTCGGTCTAGCCCACCGACCAGTTGTTACAGGTAAGCGTTCGATCCAATAAGATCCCTTATGATCCTTTTAGTTCTTACATATTTTAAGGCATCGTTTTAATTGACAGGCGAACGCCCTTATCCTCTTGAGGATTATCCGAAGCTCATTTGGCGTTTGGTGCAGGCAGATGTTTATTGTTTTTGTGTGAAGTCTAATACTCAGTGTTAACACCCAGGTTGTTCCCTTTGACTCTAAGGGAATACGGCCGGGGTAACCACTAACCAGTCTTGGATTATAGCTTCTAGCCAAACTGTAATCAGAGAGGGCTCTCTCTTTAAGATTTGTCACTGTTCTAATGGAGTTTTTAGGCTAGCTATGAAGTGAATGTTTGATTGTCTTTTATGTTTGGTTGGGAGGATGATTTTGATATCTTTTAGAGTGTTCTCTGCAGGTGAAACTAATCCATTGGGCAATGGGGTCTGTAGCAGTTGCATTCTTGAGATCCTGGATTAAGTGTTGCTGGGATTACAAGGCCTGTATGTATTTCATAAAACAAACTGTAAATTTGTGAGGGTGAAATGAAAACAACCAACAAAGAGCATTTAAGAATTCCTTACTGAGCTGGGTAGTGGGAAAGAGGTCTATTACTTAGGAGCAATTACTTGAATTCCTAAAACAAATAGATTACTATGATGATATGGTGTGAAAAGTAGCACTTAAGAATTACTCTTTCATTACCATAACTGAAGAAAACATATGAAATAGCTTAGATTGAGCTCAAGGTAATCAATGATTAAGTCCTGAGACTATTCTTTTTCCTTGCTACTTAGATATTGAGTACATGGAAACATGAAAGATATATGAAAGTATAATGAACATATATGTAACAAAGAGTAACAAGAAAACTTATTGAGCCATGGAATACACAGGAATCCTGCAACTTTCAGCCATACACCAGCCAGACATCAGAAACACAACGCTTTTGGAAATCCCATCATCTTTGTATTAGTTGTCTGAAGATTTACAATAGAGGAATAACAGAATAGATCTCAAGAGATTTCTTACATCCGGAGTCCAACCCCTGCTAACAAATGCGAGGGGAAATATATAGAAGTCTATTACAAAATATCTCAGGCATTGAGTCATCTGAGAGGGAAAATATCTGCCTTTACTAGTATTAGGCTTGCAGACGAGAAGTTATTACAATCTTTAATGACTTATAAAGGCTCTTAACTCCTGTCAGAGAAAATTTGACCTTTGAGGCTCACGGAGTCCGTTGAGCGCTTGGCATAACTGCTGAATGATGTGGCGTGTGCAGCTGTAACTCTCTGTGTTTTCTCGGTCCTGCCACCTATGCCTGCTGAGATTGCTGTTGTGGCTTGAGTACCTGTGCTGAGTTGGCTCAGCCTCTGTCTTCATACCTGCTAATGTGTCCTTGTCCTGCTGTGTATGAGATTCAAAACTGTTTGTTTGAGGAAAAAACCGCGATTACTGACTTTGGTTCAACAGTAATTGAATCAATTCCTGCCATGTATCTGGTGGAGGCAACTGATGCTTCAAAATCGACCCTATGGTCTCATCAGCCTCTGTATAATTATAGAAGTGAGGGGGTTCATCAAATAAATGTGCAACTTCGTTTCTAATAAAGAATAAATTATCTATTCTATCAAAAAGAATTTGCCCTGTTACTGGGTCTGCCTCTGCAGATGTACTAGGTGCTTCTGCAATCTGTGTAGCTGCAAAACTGCTTACTCTCTTAACATACTTCTCATGGGAGAGTAATTTTCCTGAAGGATCTAATATGCTGGGGAGCCCTCTGTCCTGTAAAGCCATGAACCTATTCTGAAACTTATTGATATCATCTTGCATATCCTGGATCCTTCTTTCCAGGGTCTGAATCAGGCTCCTCATTGTTAGGACTCTTTTGATTAGGGAAATGGTCTCTGTTCTGTTCCCAATCCCCATTCTTACTAGCTGGGAGCTTGTCCTGTAATTAAGCACTTCTATCATCTTGGGGGCAATCTCAGGCATGTTGCCTAGAGATACCCTTGCCCTGTGCAGTTCTTTTCGTGCTCTTCCTATGAGTGCCACTTGCTCATATATGGCCTCAATATATTCCCATTGGTTTGTTATTGATTGGCCAATGGTGGTCCAGATGACCTTTTTGAGTTCTGTTGTGACTTTATCCAGTGAGAGCTCTTTTTCCAGCTCTGCAATCCTCTTTTTCAGGGCCTTTACCTCCCTTTCCCTCTCAGCCACATTTTGCTTTGATTTGTCATATTTCTCATTTATTTTGGCTAGGCTGTCCTGGGCTTGGCTTAGCTCAGACATCTGGGACTCCAGTACCTGTATTTCTTTCCTCAGCTTCTGCATGTCCAGGCTTTCAGCCTGCTCTGTCACTGGTGCTAAGGTGGTTGGTGCTGTGGTGGTTGGAGCTTCTGGCTGCACTTGTTGGCTGGGAGGGGCAGTGTCTTGAGGGGTTTCCTCAATATTTATTGTTTCTGGAGGTGGCTGAGAGGACTGCCCTACCTCCTTCTGCTGCAATGCTGCTTCCAATGTAGCTTCTGATTCCTGCAGCTTTTCCTGTGTTTGGATGAGCTCCTTATATAATGTCATCAGTAAGGCAGCTGCATCTTTTTCTTGCCTCTGCTGGGCAACCTCATCCGTTTGTGGGTGGAGAGTTGGTGGGATTTTCATTTTCTTCTTTATTGCTGCCATATCAGCATCCCTCAGCTTGAGGACTTGTTGTATAGCCTTAACATCATTGGGGTCATGCCCAAAGTCTATTATTACTTCCTCTAAGGCCTTTATCCTGTTGTCCTTAGCTTGAGAGGAAGCCTTCTCCAACTCAAGCTGTGCTGCAGTATTATTCAGGCTATTCTGCAGCCTGTAGTTGACTAGGGTCTTATCTGCCAAGGTGGCATAGACCATCTCACCCGTCTGTTTGTGGAGCTCAATTTGATCCATCGGGTGGATGTCTTTTGACAGGACCTCCAGATTGGTCCTGATGT